>JACEIK010003050.1:124634-138821 GCA_018107945.1 Datura stramonium | reverse complement strand
CGTAGTCCAGTCCTTGTGGGATCGATACTTGGCTTACTTGAGCCACTTACTACTTGTTCGACCACGTGCACTTGTGTGTAGTCATCCAGACAGCCGAACAGTGGTCCTACACTCCTTGACCACCAGATCTAAGACCACTGATAAAAACTTGCTCATACGAGCCCTCGGCTCAGCAACCATCTCCGGAGCATATTTGGACAGGTGAGTAAACTTTAAGGCATACTCCTGAATATTAATGTTATTTGACTTCAAGTTGATGAACTATGCTACCTTTTCTTCCATCAACTCCCAAGAAAATACCTATCGAAGAAAGATGTAACAAACTCATCCACATGACCCTCCTTCCACTACTTGAACCAAATGTGTGCTACCCCCTTTAGCTGATAGGAGGCCAAATAGCACTCTCCTCTCCAGAAATCCCCATGATCCGGGTGATCCTTTAGTTCTCCATGATAAACTCTTGTGGATCCTCATCCATCTTGGAACCATGAAACTCTAGCGAGTTTATTCTGGTGAAATCTTGCGCTCTTGTCGTTGTAGCACCCCTATTGGGGTTCACAGGTGCAACTGCCTGCCGGTGGACCTATGGTGTCATAGCTTGGGCCAACATCTGAAAAACTGCCCTAAACTCAGCACGAGTCACCTGCTCATTCAAAGGATCCGCTAGAGCTGGTGGGGCTAAATAAAGCCCATCTCTATCGACATTTCTATTTCTTCTTCCATTGACTCTTTGGGGAGGCATTTTCTGCACATACTTATACAACGAGTTAGAAAGAAGAATAGAGACTTGAACCTTATTGCACGACATAGATCATAAAATAAGGGAAATTTTCTAAAACCTCTCATAGCCTCTTCCTCTTAAGTGTGGCATGCTTCACACCCATGAAAAAAATCTACTTAATGTGGTTTTCAGATTCCCTAGGGCATACCTAAACCCGATTCTCCGATACCAAGCTTTTCACAATCGAGCATAGACCTTGGATGAAACATGAGACCTAAAGCCACGAATGGCTCCAATCCAACCCCTATGAAGCTTCACTTTTCCCTGGGATTGGCTTTGGGCCTTTTCTGTGCAGCTTAGGTGGAAGGTGAAGAAGGCCTCCTTCCGGGAGGGCGATAATCAGGCTCGAACTGATGACTTCCCCCACGTCAAGCACATGGTATGTGCATAACATAATCATAACCACACACTAAACAAAAATAACGTAAATCACAACATGAGTGAAAGTCTAATATATCATAAACATAAACGGGGACAACAAGTCAATGCCGCTGAAAATTTCTAAATTAAGTTTGAAAAGCCTATGTTCATAAGATGAGTTGTTGAGACAAGCCCCCAACTAACTCGGCTAAGTCTGAAAACTGAAAGACATAAAAGAAGAACATAAAGCTGAACTAATATCCTCGGATGATGAGTACTCACCCAAAGCTAAAGATTGGCTAACTACAGAAAAGTTGAACATAATGATGGGACTACGACTGATCACCTGAACCTCTATCATGAAACAATATAGCATAAAAGTATGTGGTCAGTACTTGGAATGTACTTAGTATATAGGATAAGTAAAATATAAGAGTAAGGACAAATGTTGTAAATCATGATTTACGATAGTTGTGAACATGAGTTGTTAATTCAATGTATAATGACTGAAGGTTTTTAAAGTAAAATCATAAAGTTTAACATTTTGTAATCACAAGCAAAACACATAAGTTAATCAATAGGTCCAAAGTATAGTAAAACATGATATCATAAATTCTGAATATGAACAACATAAAACATGAGGAACAAATGGGAGATTCTCATAACCGGCATACTCCAGGTGAGCATACATGGAGCTCAGCTTGTAAACCTAGCTAGGAGGTGTGTCCATACCTTACCAAGGGTATGAATCATGAAGGCATGATATCACTCATGAGCCTAGTAGTGTAAGGAAGACACTCTCAACTGGAAAACACTCCTTAAGCTAGGGGCGAGTGAGACACTCTCAACTGGCGAGGACCCTCATCCTACAGTAGCATGTAGTTATACTTAGGTTTTCTAGAACCCTTATCCACTCGGTGTTAAAGACCACTTCCAAATCATACATAGTGCTCATATCATGATCATAAAACATACTTAGGTTTGCATGGGCTAGTTTAACTCATGAAATTCGTAAATTACTTAACATATGTGAACTAGCTATTAAAACAAATGTTGAGAAATCTGCCATGATGCATAAACTTGAGATTCATGAAGTTGATGCATAATTGGATAATTCATCAAAACTTTAAAATAGAGATTCATGAGAGTTTTTAAATAGAACTCATGTAATTATATTCATAAAATATAGATTGAACCATAGGAGGATCAAATATTTAAGAAATCATGAAGTTTTTCATCAAATTGAGTCTAACCCTAGAAATTAATGGAAATAATAATTGGAGACTTGAATTCATGGAATTGTGTTTCATTTGGGCACGAGAGTGGAAGGAATTCTCATTCATGACCGTACATGCCTTGGTTTTTTGCGAATCCTTTCCTAGAATTGAGTCCCAAGAAAATTGAGAAGAAGAAGAACCCTAGGAGCTTGAGAGTGATATTGCTCGTACTTACACGCCCAAGTGCTAGTTTATACCCATGTTCTAGCCTTGTTTGAACCTTAAATTAAGTATAATCTCATGTGTTTTGGTTCTAAATGTGTGCATGGACTAACAAATGTTATTAACCTATTTTTGTAGGTGAAAAATGCTAAGGATAAGGCTAAACATAAAGATGCATGAGAAAGAAAGCAACACGGATCAAAGTCGCATGTGAAAACATGCAAAGAGCTCAAATTGATGGCTGACATATTTAGCACATGCCACATCGACAGATTGGCATGTTTACAGTTGTCCCACGCCCAGCAGCCATGCGCAAGGCCTGCCCATCCAGTGTGCCAGTGCATTGGCATTGTTCCACGCTAAGCGTCCTGCACGCTGAGGGGACGTGCCACGCCGACAGACTGTCACGCCAATACCCAATTCTAGTACACCTCCACGCCAACGAAGTGCCACTGTACAAGGTTGGCATGGCCTATAGCGTGTCACAGAGGTAGTACACCATGGGAAAAGTTCCTACTGTTTAAAAGGCGCACTTAGGCATTATTTTGGGAATTATGTCATATTTGGAGAAAGGATGGCTTTGGAGGAGAGAAACAATGAGGAAGGATCTACCAAGGGTTATTTTCTCTTTTCTTTTTCACTCTTATTTAGACATGTATTGTATTACTACTATGAATTCATGTAAAACTATGAGTAGCTAAGACCCTTATTCAAGGGTTGAGGCCACATGAGATGAATGCTTTAGCATAATCCTTGTTTTGGTTTGAGTTCCTTTATTGTTGTTTGTCTTGCATTATTGCTTTACTATTCTACTTATTGATCACCATTAGAATATATCTAGAATTCTTGTGTAAAATCTGAAAGGACAAAACATGAATAGATTAAAGAATGCAAGAAGTGGGTTCTTGTTTTAGGACTCGATTCACGTTAAGGATAGAAATATACCTAATACACCATATTTAAATATTAAAAATGGGATGATAGCTTAATTGCATTGGATTGAGATGTCACATAACCACTCAGCGATGTAGTTGTGAGGTCATTCAAATGCAAAATGGTTAGAGGCTAGAAAGACCATAACCATGTCTTTAACCCTATAATCAATAATTAAGATGAGAAATAAGCCGATATGAATTAATGTTAGGCATGAATGTAGGCCTTAACTCATGAATATTTTCCATTATTACAGTACATAAGTTTAAAAAATTTAGATTTTAGTAACAAACAACAAATTCGTGGTCACTACTATACTTTTGAAATTTGAATTAATACTTGAATTGGGTTATTCACTAAATGTCTAGTGTCACGACCCGAACATAGGCCCAGATTGAGACACGGGAATAGGAACCCCGAGGGACTTCAAGTTGACCCATGGCATGAACATACATCTAACTCAATCAACAAAGCGGAAGATTTAGCATAATAACCAAACTAGAAGTCTAAGAATAACAGATAATCCAAAATATAGAACACGAGTCTGAAGCTGAATACAATCTATTGTCTGAAAAGCCTCCTAGTCTGATGAGTTGGTGGGACAAGACCCCAACTAACTCTCTATTTCTGAAACTGAAAATACGCCAACATAACTGAATAAAAGAGGGGCCCTCGATAGATGAGGACTCACCAACAGAGACTGATGCTAACTCCAAAAGCTGGCTAGTGACGAGGCTGAGTCTGAAGATCGGAGCCTATATCATAAAATGATATAGCAGAGAGTATGCGGTCAGTACGTTAAATGTACCGAGTATGCAAGGTAAGTAAAACAGATAATTTAAAATACATAAAACTTCATAAGAGTAGGAAAACATGATCGTAATGTAAATACCATAATGTAAACATAAGGCTCAAGGTTTTCAAAACATTCGTAAATTAACCATAATCATAATCATAAGAGAAAGCTTTATTGAACATGACTTGAGCCAAAGTGTATAACCATAAACATGCGTAAATCATGAGGAACAGTGGGAGATTCTTATAACTGAAATACCCCATATGAGCACACACGGAGCCCGACCTGTAAACCCCAGTAGGGAGGGTACTTTGCCAAGGATAGAACCATGAAAGGGCATGATATCACTCAAGAAAGGCCTATTTGGGCAAAGGGGACAGACTCAAAGGAGGTCCAATCGTGACCTACGGTGGCACTTAGTTCTTAAACTCGGGGAAAAACCTGGGCCCCAAACCCATTCGGTGTTAAATACTACTCTCAAAACATACGTAGTGTTGATAGGATAACATAAATGAAATTCATGGGCTAGTCGAATCATGATAATCATAAACATGCTTGAAATAACATGAACTAGCCATGAAATAAGGCCCGTGAGTCGGTCATAATCATAAATAATAAATCTTGAGGTTATTGCATACGTGTAGAACATGTATATACTTGATATTTGTAAATTCATGATGAGCATTTAAGAGAAATCATATCATAAGTCATAAATCATAATGGGAAAAAAGTAAACAAGATCATAATTAAATCATAATTTGATTTTCATAAAAACATGCATAATTGGGCATGATTTGATTTAAATCCAAATCTATAAATTTATATTCAAAATAGTTGTAATATATGCCCATAGATCATAAAACATAATTTAATTCATGGAAGGAATTGACCCATAGATAGATCATAGAGAAAATTACAAGAATTAGATTAAACCCCATAGATCATGGAACTTGAATTGTAAAAGTAGAATCTCATGGAATTGATAGAAGTTTGGGCATGAGAGTGGGAGGAACTCACATTCTTAACCTCACATACCTGGGTAGATTGATTTTCTCCTCTTCCTTGAGCACCCAAAGGAAATTGAAGAAGAATTGATGGGTTTAAGCTTTGATCACCTCTAAGAGCCTCCTAGTCTTGAATGCATGGAATGGTAAGCTTTAGGATAGGTTTTACTCTTTAAAAACCCTAATAACTGATCTTAAAACGATTTAGTTTAGGCCTTAGGACTATAGGAATTACGGAAAAACCCTTAATAAACTCGCAAGGAGAAAAAGATTGTCAGTCCCAACGAGGGACTTGACGAGTCGTCGCCTTGGATCACGACTCATGGTCAGGACTCGTGATGTACACTGTCCAAATTCACCTGAGGCTCGCCACGGAAGACCCTATGAATCGTTACTAGTGACCACGACTTGTGGTAACCCCTCATGGTCCTCACTGCCTAAAAACCATTGTCCCTAAACCTATCTTGACCACGACTGACACAACGAGTCGTGTGGTTTGACCATGACTCGTGGTCATGCCCGTGGTGACCCAAAGTCTCAAATCCTAGAAATTAAAGCCAATACCTCACCACAAGTCACCTAACGACTCGTGGTCATCCCTACAGGTCAAAGAACAACTTTTTCTATGGCTTGGTGCAGATTTCCAATTTTCTCCATTTCAACTCTCGGGTCTAATCTTAGGGCTTCCGGGGAATTACAATATCTCCCCCTTGGAAAAATTCGTCCTTGAATGTTGGAAGACATATAGAAAAGTAGAGAAATGCAAATCAGTAGATTCAAATACTGATCATTTAAGCTAAAAACTGCAGGAATGACTGACTCCAATTTAAACTACATGTCTGAACTGAATACATGAATCATACATACATCCATATACATGAAAGAAAGTAGGGCACATAAACTGAAGATGAAACTTATTAGAGTTTTAAGGCAAATACTGATACTTCAAGATAGAATTGAGATGAAAGGGAATAGATGTGGGTATCTAGCCATCATATCTGCTTCGGCTTCCCTCGTAGCTCCCTCAAAATACTACTTCCTCCATACCACTTTTACTAAAGTTACTTCCTTGATCCTTAGCTTTCGAACCTGACAGTCCAATATATCCACCGGAATCTCCTCATAGCTAAGGCCATCTTTCATACCCATACTCTCGACCTGAACCACCAATGATGGATTACCCAAGCACTTCTTCAAGAGATATATATGGAAGACGGGATGAACTGAAGCTAACTCTGAGGGTAACTCTAAGTCATAGGCCACTACACGTCTCACAATCTCATACGGGCCAACATAGAGGGTATTGAGTTTTCCTTTCTTTCCGAACCTCATCACTCCCTTCATGGGAGACATCTTCAAGAACACCCAATCATCAACTTCAAACTCATGTTCTCTCCTTCTCACATCGGCATAGGTCTTTTGGCGACTTTGAGTTGTTTTCAACCTTTCCCTTATCAACTAAACTTTCTCCATAGCCTCATGGACTGAATCAGGACCTCTCAATGTAGCCTTACCGTCTTCAAACCAATCAATAGGCGATCTACATCTTCTCCCATAGAGAGCCTCAAATGGAGCTATCTGAATGCTGGAATGGTAGCTGTTGTTGTATGCGAACTCGATGACAGGCAAAAGGTCATCCCAACTAGCCTTCAAATCAATAACATAGGCTCTCAACATATCCTCAAGTGTCTGAATAGTCTTCTCTGCCTGACCTTCTATTTGCGGGTGAAATATTATGCTAAGCTTGACCTGAGTGTAAAGTCCCTTTTGAAACGATCTCCAGAACTAAGAGGTAAACTGAGTACCTTGATCTAATATGATGGACAAGGGAACTCCATGCAACCGAACCAACTCCTAAATGTATAACTTAGCATAATCCTCTGCTGAATTGGTAGTTTTGACTGTTACGAAATGAGTTGCTTGGTCAACTTGGCCACAACAACCCAAATGGAGTCATACTATCTACGAGTGCAAGGTAAACCTATAATGAAGTCCATATTGATCTCTTCCCACTTCCAAGTAGGGATTCTAATATCTTGGAGAACATCTCTGGGTCTTTGATGCTCAACCTTCACCTGTTCACAGTTTGGACACTTAGCCACCAATTCTGCTATGTCCTTCTTCATGCCATTCCACCAATAGACTTCCTGTAGGTCACGGTACATCTTGGTGGCACCTGGATGTACAAAATATCTAGATCATGAGCCTCATGCAACATTCGGTCTCTCAAATCATCAACATCCAGAACACATAAGCGACCCTAGTATCGAAGCACACCATCTCCTCCTTTAGAGAAGACCTCTACCTTTTGATTCTAAACAGCTTCCTTCAATTTCACCAAGATAGGATCCTCGTCTAGTCTAGCGTTTATCTCGGTCACCAAGGATGATTCTGACCCATTTTGAATAATTATTCCACTATCTGTCGAGTCGACCAAACGAACACACAACCATGAAAGTCTATGCACATATTTTACCAATTCCTTTCTTCTCCTCCTCTACATGGGACACACTCTCCATAGATAGTCTACTAAGAGAGTCCGCTACAACATTGGCTTTTCCCGGGTGGTATAGGACACTCATATTATAATCCATGAGTATCTCCAACCACCTCCTTTGAGGCAGATTGAGATCCTTTTGAGTAAACATATATTGTAGGCTCTTGTGGTCCGTAAACACATCTACATGGATGCCATACAAATAGTGTCTCCATTTCTTCAAGGCAAATACAACCACTGCCAATTAAAGATTATGAGTCGGGTAATTCTTTTCATGCACTTTCAGCTGTCTAGAAGCATAAGCTATAACCTTTTCATGCTGCATCAGTACACATCCAAGCCTGATCCTTGAAGCATCACAATAAACCACAAACTCATTCGTGTCCTCAGGTAGGGTCAACACCGCTGCTGAAATAAGTGAAGCCTTCAACTCTTGGAAGCTCTTCTCACATGCCTCCGACCATTGGAACTTTACCTTCATCTAGGTCAATTTAGTCAACGGTTCTGCAACAGTGAAACCCCATCAACAAATCTCAGATAGTAACTAGCTAAGCCTAAGAAACTTATGATATTTGAGGGATCACCAGTCTGGGCCAATTCTTCACTACCTCTATCTTCTGAGAGTCTACTTGCACACCCTCACTAGACACCACATGACCCAAGAACGCCACAGAATTTAATCAAAACTCATATTTGCTGAATTTTGCATACAATTGACGATCCTTCAAAGTCTGCAACACCACCCTCTAATGAGCGGCATGCTCCTCCTTGCTCTAAGAGTATATAAGGATGTCATCAATGATTACAATCACTAACATGTCTAGATATGACTTGAATACCCTGTTCATCAAATCCAAAAAAGGTGCACGAGCATTCGTTAGTCCAAAAGACATAAATACAAACACAAAGTGGCCATACCGAGTTATGAAAGTTGTTTTTGGAATGTCACTCTCGAACCTTGAGCTAATGGTACCCGGATCTGAGGTCTATTGATAACATCCAAAATACACTCTTCTTTTACGAAAGAGTGTAAAAGGTCATTGCTCAAAACAAATATTCCCGACGGATGTCAGGATCGAATTCCATAGAGAATTGAGTCGATAATACAAAAGTTATAAACTAATTAAAATAGAACACATAATTGTTCCACATTTTAAAAATAGAATTGGGGGAAATTAAAGGGGAATAACTATCTAATTCTAAACTAAAACTAATTGGGGGGAATTCCAATTGAAGCAATCACAAGTGAGAGGCTAGGGGCATTCTATAGATGGGCTCACAATTAAATCGGGAATTGACTAGACTTAGATTCTCTCACAAGTTCAACAAGTGTAAATAATCTCGGGAAGTGGGTAATCTCAGCTTCTTAGCCTATTGAATACCTCTTTCTAGAGTTTTATCAAAACTCTAGCCACAACTTAGCTCAACCCGATTCGATTTGGATTAGAAACTACACTATTCATAGCTATTAGTTGCCAATAAGGAATGAGAAAGCAATTTCAGTTATTTCTAGCCTAATTTCACAATCTCTTATCCATGCCCACTACTATATTCTCTTTCAATACTTAATTATTCTCTGTCAAGCAAGAAAAAATAGACCCATATCATAATCAATGGATCTTCATTAATAGATTGAAGAGAATCTAATAGATTTACACTTTATTGAACAATATGAAGATGAATCTAGCAATACCCATCTATAATTCAATAAGAATCCAAGAGCAATTTATCAAAACACCCAATCAAATTAACAAACCCACCATGAATATACTTCTAACTAGAATATTAGTAAAGCATATTTAAAGATAGAGAGAAGATACCAAGAGGATTCCCCTCACATTCATTGCATTAGCTTCACAAATTTGCTTCACAAGCTCTTAGAACAACGGTGGAACTCCCCCAAAATGGGTTAAAGAAAAAGAAGAAGAAGAGTACTACCTAACTCTACAAATCTATAGATTAAGATTCTACTAAAAATTCTATGAAGAAGATGAATTATAGATGATTGAATTGATGAATGAATTGATTTTCCCCCTTGGGTTGAATTGATGAATGAATTGATTTTCCCCCTTGGGTGGTGTACAATGAGGTTATATATCGATACTTTCTTGTGTACAACTTTTCCCAAATGACCTTGAAGATTCTAGATGCTTGAGGGACCTTTTTGGACCCTTTTAACCTTCATTAGACGGCCTCTCCAGTGAGGAACCGGCATTTCGCCGGTGGTAATCGTGGAGAGCCAAACTATGGCCGGTTGAAAATAGTGTCGTAGCAGGGGTGAGCCAAAGGATCAGGGGCGCTTAGCCGGTCCATTCCACGAAGGGTTGGTTGTTTAGCCGGTCTGGGCAGTAGCTTCAGCTTTTCGCCCGCGTTTTTCCCTTCAGATCACATTTAGCTAGTTCAAATCACGTTCCTGCACCTCTTTTTGAGCTCAAATCTTCCCTTGTATTTGGTTCCTCTCCCTCATATGCTAACTCATCAAATTTCTCTCAAATTCCATGTGTTTTGCTCGATTTCATGCTTTATTTACTCACAAGTGGTACCTACAAAGAATTCAAGAGAATGAGCATAAAATCCACATAAATGACTCGAAAACTAAGTAAAAACTCCTGATTAGGAGCCTAATGAATTGGTAAACTTCCAACTCATCAAACCGCCAAACTTGAACCATTTCTTGTCTTAAAGTAATGCTATTCTTTACAAATGAGCAAATGAACAACATGCTATACATGAGTTTTTGCATCAAGGGCCAATTAAGATATTCTTGCACAAGAGGATATTGCTAAAGCTTAGGGCGCTATGGTAGTTGTACACCAAATCATCAATCCGCAAGATAACCCCAAACATTATACACCTACTCACGACTCAAACCATATTGCACAAGCTTCAATAGGTAACCACAATCATTAAACATATCTTGCATGCATTCATTTCATTCAAACAAGGGGAATAGTTCCTCAAAACAAGTTCAAATAGCATCTCAAGTCATTGAAAATTCTCATTCAAAGCTTGCCTTAAGGTTTGCTACCCTCTTGCCTTAATCATACCTCTCTTTGAAAACAATTTTAAGCATGCATTCCAAGGAAATGATGCCCCTCACAAGAAGAGAGAATCCCACACACATTTTTTAGCATTTCACACAATGGGATTATAAGATAAGACAAATGCGCTCACTCTCACAAAAAAAATTCAAGTGCATACAAATTGACCCATGGGCTTTCCCTTCATATGTATCGCCACTAATGAAGTATAGCTACACTCTAAATCAATTAGGACTTGTGGGTCATAATGAACACTAGGGATGAGGGTAGGATAATTGTTTAGCTTTTGGTGACTAAACCCTCCCTAATGCCTGTACACACACTTCTAACATCCCATCATATTATTGAGTTCACTTTACCTTATTTCTCCTTGTGCATAATCTTCATCATTTGTGTAACACAAGCCACCCTTATAACACCTGTGAATTTCACATTTAGCCTTATATATGCAAGAGATAGCACCTTTTTGCTATTCTTTCTCTTTTGATGATTCGAGGTCTTTCAACCCATTGATTCATTCATTTCATCATGATTTTGATGCTACCTCACATTGAAGCTCTCATTTTTGACCTTCTCTTGCAAACCCCCAAACTTAGGCTTTTGCCTCATCTCACATTTATCTCCTTATCGCTCCCTATTTCATGGGCTTCAAACCCCATTTTTTTCCATTATTTTATTACTAGCAATTTGGGAGGACGGGTGCCAAAGTGAAGGGTTAAAAATGGTCATTAGGCTTGTAATATGGTTTCCAAAGAAAAGGGTTCAAGGCTCAAACATTGGCTATCAAAGATTAATGTTCAAGGAGGTCATTTGGGTGAAGTGACTAACAAAAGCGGGCCTAATATCATGTTCTAAGTGCATCCAACTCTATAATTTCTCCTTGAATCACACTTAGGGTGAGTTCTATACAATCATGCATACACAAGAATTAAGCCAAAAACCTCACCACACAAGGCATCACAATCCAAGGAGTTCACACGCTTCCTTTGTCACATTAAGAGGATGACTTTAAACGAGCTAGTTACGAATCGACAAGCCAAGCAAGGAATATATAAATCATGATAAGAGCATGCTCATTTTCACAATTAGATACCCCTCTTTTATTTTCAAAACTCATGCACAATGCCAAGCAAGAAATATCGGTGGTACCTCATCAAACAAGTGCACAAAAGACTTTTCAAGACTCTAGACTTGACTTTTTCCCTTAAGAAAGTCGCCTCTCCATCTATCATTGGGAAATGCTAACCCGGTTCGACAATAAAAAGAAAAGACAAAGAAATCACTCCTTGGGAAAGAACTATAGTATAAAGAAAACCCTTGGAGTTTATTCAAAGGCTACTATCTAAAAAGGCGATACTACTAACAAATAATGATGATTTACCCTTAAGAATGACGTCACCCTATCTATAATAGGGACATATCGTGCATCACTTAACAAGTGGGTACTCAAACTTCACCCCTCACAAAAATAATGCATTGTCCTCGATGGCTAAGGTAGAACAAAATGAGGAATGAATGGGTGAGAGAATTCCCTGATACGGTGGAGGCATTCATTTTATATGCATTTTCCATGCTTCTCCTTTTTCTCTTTCTTCCAACCCTTTAAAATCAAAGACAACACAAATGTAAAGTAAAACAAAATAAAAACAAAAAGAAAAAGAAAATGTAAAAGCACTTGGGTTGCCTCCTAAGAAGTGCCTTAGTTAACGTCGTGGCTCGACGACTTCAACTTCACAACTTTTCTCTCCATTTTGAGCATTTGAATCACACCCCTATCTTCTTATCCATTCTTCTACTCCACTTGAGGGGTGGTGGTGTAAGCAACAAGGGACCAAGCAATGGATAATACATCTTGTGATTCTTGGCCCTTAAAGGAGGGAGGTGCTTTGGCCTTGTTGGCATGGCATCCTCTAAGATGAAGCCACCTTGATCTTCCTTCTCAACTTCCTCCATTGACTTGGTCTCCTCAGTCTCCATTTCGTCAACCAAGTTCAATGTTGAAAAATGATAAGAGGGTGGTCTAAGTCGCTCCCCTTTCAAGCATGCTTCTTGCTTGATATCCTCCTCTTCAAGTGCACTAGAGTCCTTGAGCGTGATTTGTTGGATGAAATTTGGGGACTCTAGTGTCACTTATTCAACCTTGGCATCTTGCATTTTTACAATGTTGGTTGGTTGGCACACCTTTATGACTTCTTCAACACTCACCTTGACTCCTTCTTCATCATCATTTTGAGCTTCCTCCCATGAGTCAAGTTGAAATGTGCCCCATTATTCACTTCTTCTTGTTATTCTCCTCAATGTATCCTTCACTTTTTCTTTTAGAGATTTACCCCTATCTTCTTGAGGAGTGGATGATTCTATGGGCACGGAGGGGTTGACATTCTTTTCTGCATTAGACTCTCTCTCCAAAAAGGCTTGCAGCATGGCTTCTATGCGCCCACATGTATTTTTCTTGCCCTCTCTTGCCATGGTTTCATTCCCTTCGAACTTAGGAGCACAACTTATTTCATAGCCACTATAGCTAGAAGTGACCTCATTTGGGCATCCATCCCAATGTCTCCTATGACTACCACATAATGTGCACCTATACCCAGCATAGGAAGGAGAAGGTGCACTCATCTCCATTCTAGGGGCATATTTGTAATCTTTCCAATAGTGTGGTCCTCCACAATAGGGACATGGGTCATCATAATAAGGGTTGCCACCAACAAACTTCCTTTCATTCCATGATGCCATCATTAAACTACAAACAAACAAAAACAAAAACAAAAATAATAGAAAAACAAAATGTAAAACAAAATTCAAAACTAGTTCGAATCAATAAATAACTAATGGCTTATCACAACTCAATTCCCCGGCAACGACACCATTTTTGATAACATCCAAAATACACTCTTCTTTTATCAAAGAGCGTGAGCGGTCGTTGCTCAAACAAAATATTCCCCGATAGATGTCGGGGTCGAATCCCACAGAGAGTTGAGTCGATAATTAAAACGTGATAAACTAATTCAAACTAGAATGCATAATTATTCCACATTTGAAAAATAAAATTGGGGGAAATTAAAGGGGAATAACTATCTAATTCTAAACTAAAACTAACTGGGGGGAATTCCAATTGAAGCAATCACAAGTGAGAGGCTAGGGGCATTCTATAGATGGGCTTACAATTAAATCAGGAATTGACTGGCCTTAGATTCTCTCACAAGTTTAACAAGTGTAAGCAATCTCGAGAAGTGGGTAATCTCAGCTTCTCATCCTATTGACTACCTCTTGCTAGAGTTTTATCAATACTCTCATTGTTCTCATGCTCCACCTGTAAGGAAAAGGAAGAAACTA
>JACEIK010003050.1:109125-124493 GCA_018107945.1 Datura stramonium | reverse complement strand
CTAATAGATTTACACTTAATTGAACAATAGGAAGATGAATCTAGCAACACCCACCTACAATTCAATAAGAATCCAAGAGAAATTTATCAAAACCCAATCATATTAACAAACCCACCATGAATATACTTCTAACTAGCAAATTAGTAAAGCATATTTAAAGATAGAGAGAAGATACCAAGATGATTCCCCTCACATTTATTGCATTAGCTTCACAAGCTCTTACAATAATGGTGGAATTCCCCAAAATGGGTTAAAGAAAAAGAAGAAGAAAAGTACTACCTAACTCTACAAAACTATGGAGAAAAGAATCTCCTAAAAATTCTATGAAGAAGATGAAGTTTTGATGAATAAATTATTGGTTGAATGGTTCTCCCCTTTAGTTGGTGTACAATGGAGGTTATATATCTGTAGTTTCTAGTGTACAACGTTCCCCAAATGTCCTTGGATCTTCTAGATGCTTTTGAGACCTTTTTGGACCCTTTTTACCCTTCATTAGATGGTCTTTCGGTGAGGAATTGGCGTTTCACCGGTTGCAATCCGTGGAGCGCCAAACTTTAGCCGGTTGAAAACAATGGCCTGGCAGGGGGGAACCGGAGGTTCAGTGGCTTTTAGCCAATCAATTCCATGAAGGGCCGGTTGTTCAGCCAGTCTGGGCAGTAGCTTTGGCATTTCGCCTGTGTTTCGCCTTTCCAGTTCCGCGTTTAGCGGATTCAAAGCACGTCCTTGCACCTCTTTTTGAGCTCAAATCTTTCCTTATCTTTAGCTCCTCTACCTCATAAGCTAACTCATCAAATTTCTTCTCAAATTCCATTTGTTTTGCTTGATTTTATGATTTCTTTAGTCACATGAGGTACCTACAAAGAATTCAAGAGAAAGGGCATAAAATCCACATAAATGACTCGAAAACTAGGCAAAAACTCATGATTATGAGCCTAATGAGTTGGTAAATTTCCAACTCATCAAACCCCCGAACTTGAACCATTGTTTGTCCTCAAGTAATGCAATTCCTTACAGTTGAGCAAATGAAAAAATTGCTATATATATGAGTTTTTGCATCAAGGGCCAATCAAGACATTCTTGCACAAGGAAACATTGTTAAGGCTTAGGTCACTATGGTAGTTGTACACAAAATCATCAATCCTCACAACAACCCAAACATTATACACCAATTCAAGAAAAAAAAGACACAAACCATGTTGCACAAGCTTCAATAGGTAACCAAAATCATTAAAAATATCTTGCATGAATTTATTTCATTCAAACAAGGGGCATAGTTCCTCAAAACAAGTTCAAATAGCATCTCAAGTCATTGATAATTCACATTCAATGCTTTCTTTAAAGTTCGCTACCCGCTTGTCTTAATCATACCTCTCTTTAAAAATAATTTTAAGCATGTACTCCAAGGAAATGATTCCCCTCACAAGAAGAGAGAATCTCATACTCATTTTCGTAGAATTTCACACAATGGGACTATAAGATAAGACAAATGCGCTCACTCTCACAAAGAAATTCAAGTGCACACAAATTGACCCATAGGCTTACCCTTCATGTATATCGCCACTAATGTAGTGTTGCTACACCTAGAATAAATTAGGACTTGTGGGTCATAATAAGGCTAGGGGTGAGGGTAGGATAATTATTTAAATTTAGTGACTAAAGCCTCCCTAATGCCTTTACAAAAGTTTGTAACACCCCATCATCTTATTGAAATTACTCCACCTTATTTCTCCTTGTTCATCATCTTTATCTTTTGTATAACACAAGCCACCCTTATAACACCCATGAATTTCACATTTAGCCTTAAATATGCAAGATATAGCACTTTTTTTCTATTCTTTCTCTTTTGATGATTTGAGGTCTTTTAACCAATCGATTCATTCATTTCATCATGATTTTGGTGCTACCTCACATTGACGCTCTCATTTTTCCCCCTTGTCTTTAAAACCCCCAAACTTAGGCTTTTGCCTCATCTCACATTCATTTTCTTATCGTTCCCCATCTCATGGGCTTCAAGCCCCATTTTTCATTATTTTATCTCTAGCAATTAGGGAGGATGGGTGCCAAGGAGAAGGATTAAAAATGGTCATTAGGCTTGTAATGTGGTTTCCAAAGAAAGGGTCCAAGACTCAAACTTTGGTTATCAAAGATTAATGTTCAAGGAGGTCATTTGGGTGAAGTGACTAACAAAAGAGGGCCTAAGATCATGTTCTAAGTGCAGCCACATCTATCATTTCTCCTTGAATCACACTTAGGGCAGGTTCTAGACAATCAACCATATACAAGAATTAAGCTAAAAACCTCACTACACAAGGCATCACAATTCAAGGAGTTCACACACTTCCTTTGTCACATTAAGAGGATGACTTTTAACGAGCTAGTTATGAACCAACAAGCCAAGCAAGGAATATATAATTCATGACAAAAGCATGCTCATTTTCATATTTAGATACCCCTCTTTTCTTCTCAACTCTTATGCACAATGCCAGATAAGAAATATTGGTGGTACCTCCTCAAGCAAGTGCACAAACAACTCAACAAGACTCAAACAACATGGCATTTTCCCTTAAGAAATTTGCCTCTCAGTCTATCATTGGAAAGTGTCAACTGGGTTCGACAATAACAAGAAAAGACAAAGAAATCGCTCCTTAGGAAAGAACCGTAGTATAAAGAAAACCCTTGGAGTTTATTCAAAGACCACTATCTAAAAAGGTGATACAAACTCACAAGTAATGACGGTTTACCCTTAAGAATGACATCACCCAATCTATCATAGGGCCATATCGTACATCACTTAACAAGTGGGTTACTCAGACTTCACCCTCTAACAAAAATAATGCATTGTCCTTGATGCCTAAGGTTAAACAAAATGAGGAATGAATGGGTTAGAGGACTCCCTGATACGATGGAGGCATTCATTTTACACGCATTTTCCATGCTCTCCTTTTTCTTTTTCTTCTCTCCCTTTTTTCCATGTTCCACACTTGTTCCATCCCTATAAAATCAAAGATAACACAAACGTAAAGTAAAACAAAATAAAAGTAAAAATTAAAAACAAAAAAAAGCACTTGGGTTGCCTCCTAAGAAGCGCCTTAGTTTACGTCGTGGCTCGACGACTCCAACTTCACCACTTCTCTCTCCACTTTGAGCATTTGAATCGCACCCCTAGTTTCTTTTCCATTCTTTCACTCCGCTTTAGGGGTGGTGGTGTAAGCATCAAAGGACCAAGAACGGATGTTGCATCTTATGTTTCTTGGCCCTTGAAGGAGGGATGTGCTTTGGCCTTGTTGGCATGGCATACTCTAAGATGAAGCCACCTTGATCTTCCTCCTCAATTCCCTTCATCAACTTGGTCTCCTCAATTTCCATATTGTCAACCAAGGTCAATGTTGAAAAATGATAAGAGGGCGGTTTAAGTCGCTCCCCTTTCAAGCATGCCTCTTGCTTGCCATCCTCCTCTTCAAGTGCACTAGAGTCCTTGAGCATGAATTGTTGGATATCATTTGGAGACCCTAGTGTCACTTGTTCAACCTTGCCATCTTTCAATTTTTCAATGTTGGTCGGTTGGTGCACCTCTATAACTTCTTAAAAGTTCACCTTGACTCCTACTTCATCATCATTTTAAGCTTCCTCCCTTGAGTCAAGTTGAGCTACGCCCCATTGTTCACTTCTTCGCTATGCTCCTCAAGGTCCCCTCTGCTTCTTCTTTTAGAGATTTACATCTTTCTTCTAGAAGATTTGATAATTACATGGGCATAGAGGGGTTGGTATTCTTTTCCGCATTAGACTCCCGCTCCACAAAGTCTTGGAGCATGGCTTTTAGGCATCCACATGTGCTTCTCCTTCCCTAACTTGCCATGGCTTCATTTCTTTCTAGCTTGGGAGCACAACTCCTATCATAGCCATTATAGCAGGAAGTGAACCCATTTGGGCATCCATCCCAATGTATCCTAGGACTACCACATAATGTGCATCTATACCCATCATAGGAAGGAGAAGGTGCACTCATCTCCCTTCTAGGGGCATATTTGCAATCTTGCCAATAGTGTGGTCCTCCATATTAGGGACATGGGTCATCATAATAAGGGTTGCCACCAACAAACCTTCTTTCATTCCATAATGCCATCATTGACTACAAACAAATAAAACCAAAAACAAAAGATAAAATCAAAACAAAATGTAGAAAAAAATGCAAAACTAGTTCGAATTAATAAATAACTAATGGCTTATCACAACTCAATTCCCCAGCAACGACACCATTTTTTATAATGTCCAAAATACACTATTCTTTTATGAAAGAGCATAAGCCGATTCATTGCTTAAAACAAATATTCCCAACGGTGGCGGGGTTGTATCACAGTGAGTTGATAATTCAAAAGTTATAAACTAATTCAAACTAGGCGCATAATTGTTCAACATTTGAAAAGTAAAATTGGGGGAAATCAAAGGGAAAATTAACTAACTAATTCTAAACTAAAACATAATTGGGGAATTCAAGTGAAGTAATTACAAGTGAGAGGCTAGGGACATTCTATGGGTGAGATCACAATAAAATCAGAAATTTCTTCAATGCCTTAGACTCAAGTGTAAATAATCTTGGGAAGTAGGTAGCTTCATCTTCTCATCCTATTATTTACCCCTAACTAGAGTTTCTCAAAATCTATTGTGATTTATTCAATCACAGAATTGATTTGGATTAGCAACTTCATTATTCCTAGCTATTAGGCGCATAATTAGGAAGGAGAAGTAATTTCAGCTATTTCTAGCTTAATTTACAATCCTGTCCATACCCACTCACCAGATTCCCTTTCAATACTTAATCATTCTCTCCCGAGAAACAATCAAGCAAGTATAGATAGACCCATATCATAATCAATGGATCTTCATTAATAGATTGAAGAGAATCTAATATATTTACACTTAATTAAACAATAGGAAGATGAATCTAGCAACACCCACCTACATTTCAATAAGAATCCAAAAGGCAATTTATCAAAGCAAATCAAATTAACAAACCCACCATAAATATACTTCTAACTAGCAAATTAGTAAAGCATATTTAATGATGGAGAGAAGATACCAGAGGATTCCCCTCACATTCATTGCATTAGTTTCTAAAATCTGCTTCTAGCTCTTACAACAATGGTGAAATTCCCCAAAATGGGTTAAAAGAAAGAGAAGAAGAAAGACTTACCTAATCTACAAAACTATGGTGAAAAGAATCTACTAAAAATTCTATGAAGAAGATGAAGTTTTGATGAATAAATTATAGGTTGAATGGTTCTCCCCCTTTAGTTGGTGTACAATGGAGTTATATATACGTAGCTTTCCTGAGTGTACAACTTTCCCCAAATGTTCTTGGAGCTTCTAGATACTTTTGATATCTTTTTGGACCCCCCCTTTCCCTTCACTAAAAGGCCTTTCAGGCGGTATGGCGTTGCGGTTGCAATCGTGGAGCATCAAACTTTGCTTGATTGAAAATAGTGGCCTGGCAGGGGGTAACCGGCAGTTCGATTGGATTTTAGATGGTCAATTTCGTGAAGGGCCGGTTGTTTAGCCATGCAGGCGGTAGCTTACGCATTTCGCCCTTCCGGATACGGTTTAGCTAGATTGAAAGCGCGTCTTGCACCTCTTTTTGAGCTCAAATCTTCCTTATCTTTTAGATCGTCTCCCTCATATGATAACTCATCAAATTTATTCTCAAATTCCATGTGTTTCACTCGAATTCATGCTTTCTTTACTCACATGAGGTACCTACAAAGAATTCAAGAGAAAGGGCATAAAACCCACATAAATGATTCAAAAACTAGGCAAAAACTCATGATTAGGAGCCTAATTAGTTGGTAAATTTCCAACTCGGTCCCAAAATATAAAAGAAACCTACGTTGTCGCGTAGTTACGAGGCACGGGGGTTGGTGACCCATGTCTACTGGTGCTAGACACTCCTCTCAAAAATATGAATATGCTCTCCATCGTTATTCAACAAGGCGACCATCGTCTAGTGACAAGGCTGAATAATGGCATATACATGCATAATCGAAATCATAACATGAGAAGTCTTGTCTCAAATTATACCACAAGGCTGAATAAAATCCGTAGTAGATAATAGACGTGAATTATAAATCATACTTGAGCACATGGGCTTTCCCAATACTTAAACATACTAGAAAATACTTGATTCAGAAAACTGTCATAGACATGGGTAACTTGAAAACATGCTTTTCTCATAAATATCTCAACATACTTGAACACACATCATAGATATCAACTTTCATGAACTTCTCATGGATGGGCAATATAATTTATAAAACTTGAAAACATGATTATAATTGAAAACATTGTAAACGTAAAACTTGCCCATGAATCATAATTCAATAATAGAAACATGCTTAGATCATACCCATGGTAGAAACTTAGGAAATTCATGCATTGGGTTAAAACCACATGGGATCAATATATAGATTTTCCTAAATTAGAGAGGGATTGGGTAGGGGTGTGAACAAATTCACCCATTCATAACCCTACATGCCTGAGAAGAACTGATCCTACAACTCCCTTGATTGCCTAATGAAGAATTAAGAAGAACTTGGAAGAAATTGAGCTTGATCACCTCTCTGGACTTCTACACTTGCATGCATGAACAGGAATAGCTTAGAATGAACTTACCCCTCTTAAAACTCGCTATTCATAGGTTAAAACAACGTAGTTTAGGCCTTAGGATCATAGAAATTACGAAAAAGCCCTTACTAAATTCCTAGAGAAAAATAGACTGCCAGTCCCAACAAGGGACTGGATGAGTCATTTCCATGGACCACGACTCCTCAGAGTCGTTAAGTACACTGCCAATTTTACTCAAAAGGGTCCCCACGAGGGACCTAATGATTTGGCACTGGTGAACACGACTAGTGGTCACCTCTCGTGACTTTCACTGCCCAAAACATTTAATCCTTAACCCATTGCTGACCACGACTCGTGGGGTACACTGCCAACTCTTCCTTCATCCTTCAACTGCCCTTGACCACTGGTGACCTAAAGGCTCGTGGTCACACCCGTGGTCACCCCAACTTGAAAATTTCCAAACAAGTCAAAGCTCCTCACCACGAATAACATAACGACTCATGGTCATCCTGACGGGTCACAGGACGACTCATTTTGTGACTTGGTGTAGAAAATTCTGTTTTCTCCAATTCAACTCCTGGGTCTAATCTTAGGGCTTTCGGGATATAAAAATATCTCCCCTATGGGAACATTCATCCTCGAATGCTGAAAAACATACAGAAAAGTAGAGAAATGCTACCATCATACTCAAATACTGATCATATAAGATGAAAACTAATGGAATGATTGACTTCGATTTGAACTACATGACTGAACTGAATTCCCGAACCACACATACATCCATTTACATGAAAGAAACTGAGGTACATGAGTTGAACATGAAACTGAATAGAGTTTTAGGTACCTCAAGCTGAAACTGAGCCGAAAGGGAATAGATGTGGGTATCTAGCCATCATATCTATTTTGGCTTCCCACGTAGCTCCCTCAACATGCTGATTCCTTCATAAAACTTTAACTGAAGCTACTTCTTTGTTTCTTAGCCTTCAAACCTGACGATCCAGTATTTCCACCAAAACCTCCTCATAGCTAAGGTTGTCTTTCACACCTACATTCTCCATCGGAACAACTAGAGTTGGATCCCTCAAATGCTTCTTTAAGAGCGATACATGAAAAACAGGATGAACGGAAGCTAATTCTGAGGGCAACTCCAATTCATATGCCACCTTGCCAACCCATTTCATAATCCGGTATGGGCCAACATAATGGGGACTGAGTTTTTCTTTGTTTCTGAACCTCATCACTCCCTTCATGTGAGACACTTTCAGAAACACCCAATCATCAACTTCGAACTCAAGTTCCCTCCTTCTCACATCCACATAGAACTTTTGGCGACTCTGAGCTATTTTCAATCTGTCCCCTATGAGATGAACTTTCTCCATGGTCTCATGGACTAAATCCAGTCCTATCATTGTAGCTTCACTGACTTCAAACCAACCAATAGGCGATCTACACCTCCGCCCATAGAGAACCTCAAACGGAGCCATCTGAATGCTGGAATGGTAGTTGTTGTCATATGCAAACTCAATGGGAGGAAAATGATCATCCCAACTACACATGAAGTCAATTACGCACGCTCTCAACATGTCCTCGAGAGTCTGAATAGTCCACTCCTCCTGACCATCAGTTTGCTGGTTAAATGTTGTACTGAGCTTGACTTGAGTATCAAGTCCCTTTTGAAAGACCTCCAAAACTAAGAGATAAACTGAGTACCTCTGTTTGATATGATAGACAAGGGCACTCCATGCAACCGAACTAGCTCTCAAATGTATAGTTTGGCATAATACTCCGTTGAATCAGTGGTTTTAACCGGTAGAAAATGAGCGGCTTTGGTCAATCTGTCCACGGCCACCCAAACGGAGTCATATTGTCGACCAGTGCGAGGCAACCCTGTGATCATCTTTATGGCCTTAAGGTAAGAAATGAAATGACCTACAGGAACATCTGAACTACCCTTCCACTCTAAGACTAGCTCACCCGGAAATTTGAACTCTACTTCCCGAGTTCTATAATTAAATGAGGCATAGCATGAAAATAACCAATCTATGCCGAGGATAACATCAAAGTCGGTCATTGTTAGCTCTATTAGATCTGCTGAGGTAATTTTCTGAAGGATTGTGAAAGGGCAATTTTTATACACCCATCTAGCTACAACTGAATCACCCACTGGAGTAAAGACTGAGAAGGGTTCTGACAAGATTTCAGGATTGACTCCAAAACTACTAGTCACATAGGGAGTCACAAAATATAATGTAGCCCTTGGATATAACAATGCATATACATCAAGGTGGAAAACTCGTAACATACCAATGAATACGTCTAGGGAGACCTCCTGCTCCTGGCGAGATGTTAGGGCATAAAATCTATTTTGGCGCGGTCCGCCACCTATGCTGGTAGATGCCCCCTGTTGAGTGAGGCGTGCTGGTGGAGTTGCTGAACTAGAAACTAGGCCTCGGCCCCTATCATGGTCCTTTCTACTGATGGGCAATCTCTGAGCATATGTCTAGGCTTTCCACACCCAAAGCAAGCACCTGTACCCGCCAAACACTGACCCGTGTCTCTCCGGTCACATCTGTGACACTCTGGAGGGCTAATCTTAGTCTACCCTGACCTCTCGAGCCTGATGCTCATCCTCTTTGGTCGTGCCTAGATATGTATGGCACACTCATAGCCAACGATGTCGGGGCTGATGATCTCTGGTGGGACTACTGACGATGTCCACCACCTGGCCTCTACTGAGAGGACCCATAATTGTCTATCATGGCCCTCTTGACCTTTCTCTCTCACATGCACCGCCTCCATATGCTAGGTGTAAAAAACTATCCTAGGAAAATCCATATCCTGATGAAGCATCACAGTCTAGAAATCCTTGTCTAGGTAGTCCGTCACTCCATGAACAGACCTGCTCACTCGGGCTCTCTGATCAACCACTAACTCTGGGGCGTACTTGGATAGATGAGTGAACTCTAGGGAATACTCCTACACTGTTATATTTCCCTTCCTTAGATTCATGAACTCGATCGCCTTCAGCTCCCTCATCTCTCGAGGGAAGAATCGATCTAGAAAAGCGGCATGAAACTCATCACAATTGATAGGGCCTGCTCTGACTGCCCTGCTATCCTTCCACTGTTTGAACCAAATGTGTGTGATCCCCTTCAACTGATATGAGGCAAACTCGGCACACTCCTCCCCAGGCACCCCCATAATCTGGGTGATGCTATGAACTCATGTGGATCCTCATCCACCTTCGATCAAAGGAACTCGGGAGGGTTCATCCTCAGGAAGTCTCTAACACTCGTTGTCGCCGCATTCCCGTTCTGCGGTACATGCAATATCGCCTGCTGGTTGACCTGGGCGGTTGATGTGTTGTGAGTTTACAGCACTTTAACGCTCAAAACTAAGAAAATAGCATGGACTTAGGTATGTTTATATGGATATAAGGAACTTTTTATTTGGTTATAGGACAAATAGGTGTTGGAGCAAGAATGTGAAAAAGATATCCTGAAAGTGCATAAAATAGGCTTAAGTCACAATTCTCAGTATGAGCCGTAGGATGGTGCTATGAGTCGTACTAAAGATCATGCAAAGTTTCAGAAGACTAAGTATAAAGAGTGTATCCTATGACTCTCAGTACGTGTCGTACAATTCTTGTACGGGTCGTAGTGTAGAAGTTGTGGAAAGATTCAGAAGATTTTCACAAGAGGCTGACTCCTGATACGGATAGACAGTACGAGTTGTGGCTTCAAGGTACGAGTCGTACCATAGCACTCGTGAAGAACTTTAGAAAAATTGAAAAGTCTTAGAGTCAAACCACGGAAGCACAGTACAACTCATAGGAAACATGTACGAGTCGAACCAAGGTCCAACACTTAGCCAAATTTCATCCAGTCAATGACATACGGGAAGCAGGTACGACATGTACAAACCTTCTACAGGTCATAGGATTGGTCGTGACACAGGCAGCATCAGTTATGGAAATTCACCCTATTAGCCTAGGAAAAGGATTAATTATGTCTGTATAAATACATTTTATATTTTATTTTCATAAGATAATCATTAGACAACATTGGAGGACGTGAGAATTGAGGGATAGAAGATAAAATTGAGTTGATTGGCTTGTGATCAACCTTTTCTTGATTTTCTCTTGATGTAAATACTTTGTTCTTGAGGATTTTGCTGATTTATTTAAAGAAGTTTTTCTCTCATCCATTTTTGTAAGTATTGATTTATGTATTTAATTATGAATGCAAATCACAATCTTGCAACTATGAGGCTAAAACCTCCATAGCTAGGGTTATGGGAACCATGGTGGATTAACAAGCTAGGGTTGCATAAAAGTGATTCAAAACCAATGCAAAACACTTATATTGTATTCTCTTCATGCTTAAACGTTTCTTAACGGTGTACAACATTAGGACTTGCGAAATCTTTACTTGCTTGAGCCTAGAGAGGTAGAGATTAGGAAAAGAGAATTACAACAAAACCTTGATCTTGATGATCATTGTATTAACTTGAGTTGTGGTTGTATGATAGTTAAATTTGGGACATATTGATAACATTAGTTTGCAATCGCTCATGAGACCTTACCCGGTGATTGAGTATAGTCATTAAATAGGGACGAACCAGTCATTTGGATGAACCTAAGTTATCAGTTCTACAAGTAAACATTGGTGATGATCACGTAGGTATACCCGAAGTAGTTATGAACCCATGGAGAACACAAACCCTAGTTATCTTTCATTCTTAATTTCAACCAAAATTTTAACAGTTATTTTTAGTTATTGTTTTCTTTGTAACCCCCAATTTGGAGTAACTACCCAATAAGTTAACTTACTAGCTTTAGTCTAGCTCTTCCATTTTCCTTGTGGGTTTTACCCCAACCTCTAGTTGGGTTCGTTATTGACAATGTTCGCTTCATACTTCGGTAGGAGGTATGGTTTAGCATTATCAAAAAGTGGTGTCGTTATCAGGGAATACAAATAAGACTAGATTATTTTATTGTATTTGACTTTTGGTAGTTATGTCCTTTTTTACGCTTTTCTTTGTTTTTCTTTTATGATTCTCTCAAGATACATCAAGGGAGCAATCCCTCGTTCAAACACCCAGTGGAATGTGATAAGTTATCAATGCTTGTGAAAGAGATGATGACTATTGATACATTAACAACTGTGATGATGAATTATGAGGGAGACGGGATACAGCGGTATACACGGAGACGGTGAACGCTTTAAATGGAAGGGGTCATATAACTTCAACCCAAAGAAGTTAGACCTGGATCTAAAGAATCGTTCAACGCCGTCGGCCAAGACATTTGTGGAGGTGCCACCAGTCCTTGAGCTGAAAGCACTACCTCCCATCTCAAGTATGCATTCCTCGGTGAAGATAGTACTCTACCTGTAATAATCACAACAGATCTGATAGAAGATCAGGTGGGAGCTTTGGTCAACATATTAAGGAGGTACAAAAAGGCAATTGGTTGGACCATAGCTGATATCATCGGAATCCCACCAGGCATATGTACTCACAAAATCCACCTCGAGCCAAATTTCAAATCAAGTATAGAACATCAGCACCACTTGAACCCCCCAATGCAAAAAGTTGTAAAAAAGGAGATCAAGTGGCTAGATACTGGAGTGATATAGCAAGTGGGTAAGGCCAATACAGTGCATACCAAAGAAAGGTGGGATTACAGTGGTGCCCAATGAAAAGAACAAGTTGATACCGACACGACCAGTCACAGGGTGGCGTGTGTGCATGGATTACAGGAAACTCAACCACTGGACCCAAAAGGACCACTTTCCAATGCCATTCTTGGATTAGATGCTTGACAGACTGGCAGAAAGAGGTTGGTACTATTTTCTTGACAAATATTCAGGATATAATCATATTACCATCGCTACAGAAGACCAGGATAATACGACCTTTACTTGTCCATATGGAAAATTCATTTTCAGAAGCATGCCATTTGGATTGTGCAATGCACCAGCCACATTCCAATGCTGCATGATGTCTATATTCTCAGACATGGTGGAGGACACCATTGAAGTATTTATGGATGACTTTTCTGTTGTAGGTGACTCATTTGAATCTTTCCTCGACCACCTAGAAAAGTATTGAAAAGATGTGAAGAAACTATTTGTTCCTAAACTAGGAAAAATGTCATTTTATGGTTAAGGAGGGAATAGTGTTGGGTCATAAAATCTCGGGAAAGGAGATTAAGGTGGCCAAGGAAAAAATTGAGGTTATAGCAGGTTTTCCACCCTCTATTTCCATAAAAAGGGTTAGGAGCTTTTTAGGGCATGCAGGATTCTACAGACGATTTATCAAGGATTTTTCAAAAATTGCACAGCCATTGTGCAAATTACTTGAGGAGTTAAAGTTCGTATTCAATGAGGCATGTCTAAGGGCTTTTGAGTGCTTAAAAGAGAAATTCACCACTGCTCCTATCATCAAAGCTCCAGATTAGTCTCTTCCATTTGAGGTAATGTGTGATGCTAGCGGTGTTGCTGTTTGTGCTGTTTTAGGCCAAAGAAGAGCAAAGATCTTCTATCCTATCTACTACGCTAGTAAAACACTCAATACAACCCAGAAAAATTACAAAGCCACAGAACAGGAGCTACTAGCGGTAGTCTTTGCATTTGAAAATTTTCGAGCATACTTGTTTAGAACCAAGGTGATCATTCACACTGACCATGCCACTTTGAGGTACCTAATGTCCAAAAAAGATGCTAAATCCAGATTGATTCAATGGGTTCTTTTTCTCCAAGAATTTGAGTTTGAGGTTAAAGATCTAAAGGGATAGCGGATCATTTATCCAGGATCGAGTCTGAAGCTAGGGCAAGGGAGGAGATTGATATTAATGTGTCACGACCCGAACGGAGGCCCGAATCATAGACATGGGACAAGGGACCCAGAGACAACCCAAGTCAACCCATGGCATAAGCATACAACTAACTCATTCATTAAACTAAAGAAAACATGAATATAATCTCCGCAGAAGTCTAATCAACATCACATCAGAATAACATCTGAAGCTGCACATACATAAGTCTGAAAGCCTCTAATCTGGACAAGTTGATGGGACAAGACCCCAACTAACTCAACAATACTGAAACTAGAAATACATAAAAGAAATGATAGTCTAGTCCTTGAAGGATGAGGATTCACCAATCCGAGCAAATACTAACTCCAGAAAGATGTCTAAGAACGGGGCTGAAGCTGCAAGCCTGGTCCTGTATCATGAAATGATACTGCACAGAAAGTATGTGGTCAGTACGTGGAATGTACCGAGTATGCAAGGTAAGTAAAACTGCTCAAGTAAAGTAATTCATTTAAAATATTTCATAACATATCATAATTCAAGTATAAAAAAAAGACTATATACAATCCTTCTGAAATCGTAATCTTATCATACATGACCATGCATAGCTTTATAACATCATGACAGACTCGAATGACTCAAAGCTAAAACATAGCATTTTTATTAAAGCTAAAAAATGAATCAAACCTTGCTTTTAGAACATGCATACGTAAGATAACTTCCATGAGTAACGAATATGAAAATCTGAATAATATAGACAGTGGGATATTCATTACTTAACCAACATACCACGATAGAGCTTACGTGGTCCCAACTATCACACTCAAGGGGGTAGATCCGTCCATAACCTTGCCAGGGAGATGGACGATACCATGATATCGATATCAAGCTCAAGGGCCAATCAGGCGGTGAATAGCTCACAAGGGAGGTCCCAATATTATAATAGTATCAACCTACGTTGGCGCATAGTTCTGGGGCATAGGGTGATCGACCCTTAACCCGCTCGGTGCTAGACTCTTCTCCCAAAAACATGCAATGCTCTACATCGTATATAACGAAGCTCAACATTGTCTATTGACGAAGCTCAAGATGAAATCATGCATAACTCAACGTCATATAAGAATGAACCTCAACATTGTCCTTCGACAAAGCTCAATAATGGCATACATCTCAATTATGAATTTATGCATATGTGAAGCTTTATTTTGAAACGTACCACAAGCTCAAGTATAAGTAGGAACATCTACTCCAAATTATGCAGTAAGCTATATGTAGGAATATTTAACTCAACATACCACAAGCTAGAAATTATGAAATTTGGGAGATTTTGCTCCAAATAATGTGGTAAGCTTATTTCGGGAGAATCATCATTTTAAATCAACATGTGGGCATTGCCCAGGACTTTATCATACTTGGATCTACTCAATTCACTTTGAAAACAACTTCATAATCATGGGTAGCTTTAGAAACATGTCTTTCATCATCAAACCTCATCATCATCACTCACTTCTTTTATGAACTTTTCATCCATGGGCATTTAAATTTCAAAACTTAGAAAATACGATTTGTATTGAAAACAATTTAAAATCTTCCCAGGCTTCTCGGTTCATCAATTTAAATAGAATCTAATCATTCTCATGTATATAGATTGAAGAATAATGCAATTGGGTAAAAACCACATACTTGATCATAGGAAATTTATCATGATTTGATAGAAATTGGGCATGGGTGTGGAAGGAGACACCCACTCATAACCTTACATACCTGGGAGGGATGATTTTAACACTTCTCTATTTTCCCAAGATGAGATTCCAATGGAAACCTTCAAAACTTATCCTAAATCCTCCCTTCAAGCTCTCAAGTTTGCATGCATGGAATGAACTAGCTTAGAATAGGTTTTCCCCTCTTAAAACCCTGTAAAACGAGCCTTAAACGA
>JACEIK010003050.1:44716-67814 GCA_018107945.1 Datura stramonium | reverse complement strand
GTAATCCAGTCCCTGTGGGATCGATACTTGGCTTACTTGAGCCACTTACTACTTGTTCGACCACGTGCACTTGCGTGTAGTCATCCAGACAGCCGAACATGGTCTTCACTTCCCCAGAGTCCACTTCCTTCACCCCATCCTTGGCCACGACTGACTCAAAGAGTCGTGGTGCTGACTACGTCTCGTGGTCATGTCCGTGGTCACCCAAAACTCAAAAATTTCCAACTTAAGCCATGCACCCCACGACGACTCATTTCACAACTTGTGGTCTACCCCCACGGGTCATAGGACGACTCGTTCTGTGACCTTGTGCTGAAAAACCTATTTTCTCCGTTTCAACTCCTAGGTCTAATTTTAGGGTTTTCGGGGCATTACATGTGTGGTTGGTCCAAAATACTTTCAAATATCATGGAAAACCGTACGAGGATCCTCACAGACATCTGATGACATTCATAGAGCTGAGTGAGAATTTTCACTATCAGAACGTGTCAGATGAGTATGTTAAGCTCACATTGTTTTCGTGCTTGTTGATTGGTGAAGCCAAGGAGTGTCTTCAAAATGACATAGATGGTTCCATCATCACTTAGGAGGCTCTTTCCAACAAATTTATCAACAGGTTCTTCTTTTCAAGGAGAACAAAGGAGCTAATAGGGAATATATCTAGTTTTGTGTAGAAAGATCTTGAGACCTTAGCTCAGGCTTGGGAATGATAAAAGCGATACTTGAGAGATTTCCCCCACCACATGCATCCGAAGGAGATTATTGGGCACAACTTTATAGAGGGGCTGATACTAGAGTCAAAGATCTTACTTGATGCTATAGCATAGGGACAAATTTTGTCCAATAGCTATGATGAGATAGAGGCTCTTTTAAATCTCATGTCAGTAGGGAATCAAGACTATCAGGACTTAGGTAGAGAGTTCACAGTAGCCAAGGTTCCAGGAAAGCTCGAGATAGATGGTGTAACAACAATCTGAGCAGATATTAGCTAGTTGGTCAATGTGATCAGCAAGCTTGTGACCACACCAGCAGGAAATCAAGTTCAGCAGGTTCACCAGGTCCAGACTCCACAACCATCATATGAGGTTTGTTGAGAAGGCCATGCTTATTCAGCTTGTCCACTAAAGCCAGAGTTTGTTTCTTTTATGGGACAACAAGGTCGTGGAGGAGGTTTTGCAGGTAACAATTACAACCAGGGGTATAGGAATGCAGCAAATCCCTCATGGGGAGGGAATCAGAATTTCCAAAGACCCTAGAACAACTATCCAAGACCTCAGGGCCAACAACTTGGCAGTTCACTAGAGGAGGAAATGAAGCAGTGGATGGTTCAGCAGACTCAAGTGGTTAATGAGATGCATAAGTCCATCCATGAGCTGGAAAGACAGATGGGGCAATTGGCCCTTCAGCATACTAACATACTGTAGCACTTTCCAATACTACCGAGAAGAACCCCTAGGAAAATGTGAGCGCAATTTCGTTGCGCAGTGGAAAAGAGTTGGGTGAGGTGATCCCTAGATATAAGAAAGTTGAGGTAGAGTAGGTTGTGATATCCAAGCAGGTGGTTGGTGAGTAAAGCAACTCACATCCAAAATTGGTAAAGCCAGACTACCCCCTCTATTACCATAAAGGTTTAAGAAGTAGAAGAATGACATAGCTTGCAAGAAATTTCTTAATGTTTTGAAGTAGGTACATGTTAACTTACCATTGGTAGAGTTCTTGCAGGAAGTTTCAAAATCCGCCAAGTATCTAAAGGATATTGTGCCAAACAAGAGAAGGCATATGGAGTTTGAGACTGCGGCTCTCACGGACGAGTGCAGTCCTCGGGTGCAGAAAAAAACTCCAAAGAAGCTGAAAAACCCCAGGAGCTTCACCTTTCTAGTAGTTATTGGGAACAGAGAAGTTGGTTCAACACTGTGTAACTTGGGTGCAAGCATTTATCTAATGCCTGCATCCTTGTTCAGAACCTTGGGTTTAGGTGAACCACGTCCTATCATAGTCAATCGGTCTCTTGCTTATCCTGATGTTATCATAGAGAACGTCTTGATTAAGGTGGGAGTTTTCATATTTCCGGTGGACATCATAATCTTGGATTACAAAGCAGATGCAGCAGTTTCCCTCTTTTTGGGGAGAGGATTCTTAGCCACCGTCGATGTAGTTATAAAGGTGAAGTCGAGCAAGATGTCAATGACTGTAGATGGTCAGGAGGCATTTTTTGATGTGTTTAGATCGGTAAGGTTTCCACCTCATGATGAGAACTTTACAGTAAGACCAACGGTAGAGCCTAGAGGGTTTAAGCAGTTAGTTGATTAGTATGGGATTTGTGGAAGTTCGGCAGGTGATCAGGGTACTAATCATCTCACTCAAGTGAAGGAGTGAAAAGTCTTGCATCGTGCCACGACGTTAAATCAAGTACTACATAGGAGGAAACCTGTGAATGTCGTTCCACGACTATAACTAAGGCTCTTGGTGGGAAGAAATCCAACTTTCTAATAATTTTTTTTTGTTTTATAAAGATGAATGGGGATTTTGAGGCAAAAAGAGTGGGGAAAATAAGCTGAAAAAGTCAAAGTTGGGGGTGAGATACCTGGCGTAGGGCGGCAATTGTTAAACTTCACAAAGAAAAAATTTTTAGGTTGGTGCATTAGGGGGCGCACCGCACCAGACCCAGTCCACGAAGAAAAAAAATTTCAAGTGTGTGGCAAGGTGACTGGCGCGTTGTGCTAGATGTGTTTAGGTCGATAATTGTTTGGTCCAATGGGTCAAATTTGAACCAAGGACCTTGAAATTACAAAAACAAATACAACCAAGACCCACACCTTTATTTTAAATCCCCATTCATCCTCTTTCACTAAAACTAAAAAGTAAAAAAGCAAATAATATTCTCTCTCTTCCCCCAGGACCGTAGCTCCCTCTCCCATAGACCGTAACTCCCTCTCCCATTCCCACAATTGTTGTCTCTCCAACGAGCTTGGTGAAGCTAATGTATCATGACCCGAACATAGGCACGGATCGATACATGGGACAAAGAACCCTGAGAGGCTCCAAGTCAACCCATGGCATGAACATAACATCTAACTCATTCATTAAAATGGAAGATTAACGTGAATAGCATAGCGGAAGTCTGAACAAAACTGTCACAACCCGAACGGAGGCCCGGATTGTAAAACGGGATAAGGAGCCCCGAGAGAACCCAAGTTGACCCATGGCATAAGAATACATCTAACTCAATCAAGAATTGAATAACCAACGATACGATCATAGTGGAAGTATAACTTGAATACAACATCAGAATATAAAATCCGAAGCTGAATACATACATATGTTGTAATAACCTCTAAACATGACAAGTTTATGGGACAATACCCCAACTAACTCAACAAGCTGAAACCAAAATACATAAAGAAAAGATGAATAGTCTAGTCCTCAAAAGATGAGGACTCACCAATAAAGCAAACGCTAACTTCGATGAGCTGATTAAGAGTGGGGCTGAAGCTGAGAGTCGGGTCCAGTATCATGAAATGATACAACATAGAGGTATGCAGTCAGTACATGGAATGTATCGAGTATGCAAGGTAAGTAAAACCGCTGAAGTAAGTAAAATCATTTAAAGACAATGCGTAATTAGAACATAACATTAGTAAACAGAGAGTAGGACTTGTGATCTGGGGCATATTTATATGCCCAAGTGATACTCAAATGCATCGTTTTTGCCTTGTTTATCCAAAAATGTTTGTACATACCCATGTAAATTGTAGGAAAGTGTGAATTTATACTAACCAACATGATTAGCTTTGTTTTGCAGGAAAAACGTACTTTTTATGGAGCTAAGATGCATGTTGGGAGGAATCGTAAATTGACTCGGGAGCGAGCAAGGTAATTGGCCAAGGAAAGCAAGGAATAAGAGGCTCCGCGATGGCCCGGGTGTCCCTTGTACCATCGCGGATGCATTCTGTCCGGAAGATTTGATTGCAAAGATTTCGAGAGGTCAGCGTTAGGTAGGTAGCGCGTTGGACCTAATTGCACCTGGAACTTGACATTCCGGTGAAGGTGCGCGTTCGCAGAGTGTCACGTTGGGCACGCTCCGCGTTGTATGCCGTGCCACGTTGGGGATAGTACACAGGCGGCCAAATTCGAGCCTCCGCGTTTGCACGTGTCACGGAGACGGTGCTCCGTGCACTCGTGGCCATTGCCTATGTATAAAAAATTCCACCAGTCATAAATAGAACACTTAGGTTCATTTTTAATTATTCGACTTGGTGGGCTAGAACGTGGGTTACAAGCGAATTGAGGGACGAAAATCTTAGGGTTTCTCTCTATCTCTTTCTCCTTTCTTTCAATTGTTTGTATGATTTACACTCATTTAGATGTTTAATCCTGAATGAGTGGCTAATTTCATAACTTTACTTGAGGTTAGGAACCGTTGTATTGAAATGTAATTGTTGATCATTTGTTTTTCTTTTCTTCCATGGTTGTTCTATTATTCTTGTTCTTAATGCATTAATGTGTGGCCAATGTTAATGTATATCTAAAAAGTCCGGTTTCACGAGAGAGAGCACGAAATTGGAAAGTTGTGAATTAATAGGATATGATCTGTTCTTTGTTTGGGAAAATTGAGAATTGATTTACCTTCGGGATAGAAATATACACGAGAAAGTCGTATTATCAATTGTGGAATCGGTTTGTATGGCTAGAACATGAATTGCTTCTTATTACAGAAATGTAGGTGGAAGGTTCATGATTCTTAAGTTGGGTTAAATACTTAATCCATAGGCATAAAGTTCCAGGCTAGCAACCGGACAAAAGATTAACCAACATCGATATTTGATTTCTTTACATGTTCGTTTTAGCCTCGGCATGCTCACATTCATAGTTCGAGACTCACTTGTATATTGTTTTAAGCCTTAGTATAAAATTAGATAACAAAATATAAAAACTTTTCTTTACATTGTTGTCTTTGCATTTTTAGAGTTATAGTAAAGTGACACTTGAGTAGATTTTGCCTAGCGTCCGAGTCCGTAGGATCGATACTTGGCTTACTTGAGCCACTTACTACTTGTTTGACCACGTGCACTTGCGTGTAGTCATCGGAAAAGTAGGAACAAGTTTTGGGCGCCGTTGCGAAGTGTTGGCAGTGCTTAAAAATTTTTTCCTTAAAGTGTTAGTTTGCTATTTACGTATATTAGTGTTGACAACTTGGTCTTAGCACGTATTTTGCGAGATATCGGTCTGTCGAACAACGGCAGAGACCAGAAAGAAAGGCGATAGATTCATACTTAGAGTAGGAAAGACAATTCCATACGCCAACGGAGAAGCTCACGGAGAAAACTGCGGTTGCTCGAGACAAACAATCCTGGAGCAACCACGGAATCCACCGGCTGTGCGGGCGGTGTTAGTGCAGAGAAATGGCGACTAGGCTAGGTGCGCTATGTAATCCCACATACTAGCAATGTTACATCTAGCATTCGCAAACTGGAGCCGGGGAGGAGGTTCGAGCTTAACGAGAACACATGGTGCAATTGCTACACACAAGCGGACGGTTCACGGAGTCTCCCTCCCGAGATCCTGACAACATATTCAAAATTTTTGGAGATAAGTGACACTTACATTCATTTAGTGTCCAGCGAGGATTATGTCGAGGCTTACATTGTTCCCATTTTCACTTTTGGGAGAAGCCAAAAGGTGGTTGAAAGATGAGCCGCCAAATTCCATCACCACGTGGGATGATCTTACAAAGAAGTTCTTGATCCGGTTCTTTCTATCCGGTAAAAAGCGGCAAGACTTAGAAGTCAAATTCTATGTTTAAACAAAGAGAAGGGGAGAATGCGTATCAAGCTTGGGAGAGATTCAAATGTTTGTTGCGGGATTGTCCTCATCACCACCAATCCAATGATGTCTTGCGTGCACACACGGAACCCCACATGAAAATTTCTTGACTCGGCGGTAGGGGATAAGCATTAGAAAAGACTTATGATGAGGCGTATACTTTGTTGAATCGTATTTGTAGTCCGGAGTGGAATACGGACTCTTCAAGGAGGGAGCGAGGAAAGCAGTGGGAGTCTTATAAGTTGATGGTTTGCTGCATGACTATGTCATTTGCACGAGATGGTGCGTTGCAAGATCAACTCAACACCCACTTCAATAACATGAGCATAGTCAGTCTCAAGCCCCGGTGAATGCGGTCACGGCCCAGGGTGGTGTGAAGTCTGCGGGAGTAATGAACACTCGGTTTAGTGTTGTGGAGAAAATCTGACTCGGTGAACATTGTCGGAAATGCACAAAGGAATGTCACACCAACAGTATCGTACTTGACTACAATTCTAGCTGGAAGAGTCACCCGAATTTCTCTTAGGGTAGCAACAACCATCGGGGCGAGTTCGAGTCGGGGGGTGCAGAAGGAATCGAGGAGGGCGACGGAGCTATCGGTCGCGGTACGAAACAACAATGCCTCCTCCACTATCACCAGCATTGAGAGATGTTCAAGACTATGATAGCTAACCAAGCTCAGTGGGTGACTATGTTAAATTGGCAGCCGATGTTAAAATGTCAGATTAGCTACCAAGGCATTGGATTACAGTTTGACAGTTCTTGGGCCATGCAGGCCTAGAGGAGGACTTCCTATCGACACGGACCCCAACCCCAAGCGGGTGAATGCAGTGACCCTGAGGTGGTTTGCGGCTTAAGGAGGTGGAACGAGAAAGACCCTCAGCAGTCAGGGAGCGCGAAACGGAGAGGAGCAAAGTGATGAAAGGGAAGAAAAAATCTTGAATCAGAAAAGGCCTCCACCCCCGTTCCCTCAGCGATTAAGAAACACAAGGAGGAGGCTGTTTCAAAAGTTCATGAAGGTGCTTAAACGGTACACATTAACTTACCTCATGTCGATGTTTTGCGAGGAGTGCCTAAGTCCGCAAAGTACATCAAGGACATCGTGGCGAACAAAGCGGAGTTGACGGAGTATGCCACGGTGGCTCACACGGAGTGCACTTCCGGATACGAGACGAGATTGCCCACAAAGCTCGAGGACCACAGGGCTTTACAATTGAGATAACAATTGGGCGAGTATACGAGCTCGCGGACTATGTCATTTGGGAGCGAGCAGCCAACTTGATGCCGACCTCGGTATTCAAGAAGTTGGGGCTAAGGAGTCCTAGACCAACAACAGTGATCTTGCAGCTCGCGGATCGTTCCTTAGCAAAACTAGATGGTATTGTGGAGGATGTCTTTGGTGCAGTCGGCTCCTTGATCTTCGTAGATTTCGTTGTCTTGGACTTCGAGCCGAGACGCGGAAGTCCCATTTATTTTGGGACGTCCTTTCTTGGCAGCCCAGGAGCGCTAGATGTAGGCGGCGGCTAACTATGCGAAACACATGACAAGGTGGAGGTGTTCGATGTGTACAAGGCCACAAGCTCCGTGGTGTACGAGGAACTCTCGATGATCAACGTGTTTGAGCAAGGGCGATGTTGCTCGGGCGTTGAGTCTCGAGGATTAATCGGAAAACCAGAACGAGGAGGTAAGCAGCAGGGGTGAGGAGCCTTGATCGTGAGAAAACGTCGGAGTCACCACAGGGCGAGAATGAGCATAAATGATGTCGAGCCGTGACGGTAAACCGGGCGGCGCACGCGGGAGGCAACCCGTGAATTTATTGTTTTATGAATGTACGGGAAAAAGAAAAGAAAAAAAAAGAAAAATGAAAAAAAATGTGTGTGTAAATATAAAAATAAAATATTGTGTCGTGTTTAAAACCTTGGGATTCTAACTGATTTCTTGTTGTGAGATAAACTTGAGTTGATCGGAGGAAAAATGCAAAGAATCGCAAAAGGAAAAACGAGGTAAGAAAAAAGTAAAAAGTGGCAAAACGGTGAGCGCGTTGGCTCAGTGTCACGAATTAGACCTCCGCGTCGCCCTCCGTGACACGTTGAAAACAATTCTCTAATTACACAAATTCCGGAAACGCTGCCTGATGGCTCCGTGTCACGGGGGGGTGCTCCGCCTTACCCTCCGTGACACGTTAGTCAGCTCATGTGGGTCCTAACCCAGGTCACCGGGTAACCCGCGCGAAAAACCCCATTTTTAACCCACGTTTCACCTCATTTTCTCTCATTTTTCATCCCCTCCATGACAAACCTCCCAAAAATCCCTTCTCCCTCAACGTGCCACGGACCTAAGTACATAAGTTCGTCAAGTTTTCTTCCGTTCATCGAATTCAAGGTATGTTCATCAACTCTATCTCAATTTTTAGTTAAATTTTTCGATTTTAGCATGAGATGTGATTAAACTTTAGCCTAGGTAGAAGTGAGCTTAAATTCATTCAAGTTATTGTTGATTAATGTTCGTAACATCATGAGTGATTGCATGAACGGATAAATACATAAGCTTCATCGAATTTTTTGTAAAATCGTAGCTAGAGGGCCCGAATTTGCATGAAAGGGAAAAAGCTAGTTGAATTGTGAAATTCTTGTTGGTTTGTATGTTGGGTGAGATGGAGTCGGTAGTGTGATATGTTAATATGCTAAAAGACGAAACGGATTTTGGGGTATTGAAATGAGTGATATGCAAGAAATGGGTGAATTGCATGATTTGGAGTAGGTATATAGTTTTCGTTTTTTCTTTTCCTTGCTAAGTGCTTTGTATAAAAAATTGTGATCGATGGTGATGTGTGATTAGGTACATGCGAATTACGAGGTAGTACAAATGATTTATCTGGCCAAATTCTCACGAATGCACAAGGCATGTTGTTTGTTGTTTTTGTTTTGGTTTTGTTTTTGTAAAGTAAAAATAAATATGTTCTTGCCGTCTTTGTAATTGTAGTTGAAGACTAAGTGTGGGGTGGCTAATAACAGACCTGAGTGGAGCTAATTCTAAATTAGTGACATTGGGGCCCAGTGTTCTTTGTTGTGAGACGATGTCGAGCGGGCGAGACAAAGGAAAGGGCGCGAAACCACATTGGGCGTAGGTAGAAAAAAAATTAGGCCCAGAGCAGCGGTCAGCTGACACCAGCGGTTTCCACGCGTACTTGCCATATCTGAGGCCAAATGGGTGACGGAGGAAGGGGAAGAAATGGTACACAAAGCACAAGGAGAACAAGTACGTCCACTGAGGAGCACATTGCAAGGGACCGTTAGCATAGGAGTTCCCTCGAATAGTCCTGGGATTGACATATCAGTGAGATTCATCTTTGCGAGCCCAAGGAGTGCAATGCACTTGATTCGAGAGTTATGCAAATTGGAACAGACGCTCCTTGTTCTTTCCTCCAAAAATAAGGGCCAAATTGTCACTCTTGAGCACCGTCACAGAATGCCATATTGGGGGCGCGAGAATAAGACGCCCATGTCCAGCTGACTGAATATTACTCCACCATATGCGGATATCAACGCACATTGTGGCTGGAGCCCGTTCAACGGCACGGCCAGGCCAGGCATAAGGAGAGGGGCTACCATCGAGACATTGCCCTACTCACGAGATGAGCAGAGGCAGAATACGCTAAAAATAGTGTGTTCCTACACGATTCACGGGGGTGCATATGACGAGATGTCACCGGGATCGCCCATACTGGTGTATGCCACGATGAAAGGATGGAGATCAATGTTGTTGGTGATCATATCGCCGTAGAGCCCGTTTGCATCGAAGAGGCAGGGTACGGATTTGGGGTTCTGACCAAGTTCTGAGGGCCTAGATGTTGAGGAAGAGGCCACGGAATTACATCCCTTGAGATGGAGGCGTGCGTGGATGTCACAAAGACCAAGGCACACGACACCACGCGGGCCGGTTCTTACGATGGCCAGCGGCATGCTCGGGATGATCGATACAGGCAGCATGTTCGGGATCAGATGCTCCAAGCTAGCATAGGCGGGAGAGGCCGACGCGAGAGGATGAGCTGCCCAGGCTCGACCTAGACTACCCTTTCGGCGCAGCCGAGGGCTCTATGTCGGGTGGGCCCGGCTTTGCCCAGGCCGTGGATGATGATGTCCCAGCGATGAGGAGACACGTCACGGGGATTCCGGTGTTGAGTCGGAGGAGGATAACGGGGAGGTCGGACATGGGAGACGAGCGGCACTGATGAAGAAATGGAATACTTTGATTGATCAAGGAGTTTCACCACCCACTTGTTTGTGCTTTGTTATTTATTATGAACACGGAGCAGTGTTCGATTTTAAGGTAATGGGGTGGGGAGTAGTTAGGTCTTGGTTTTGGTTTTTGTCTTGTTTTGTGTGTATATTCATGTTATTGTTGTTGTGCTTGAAAAAATTTGACCTGTGTTTTTTTGTGAGTATGTTTCGTATTGTAAATATCCTTTTAGAAGGATTTTTGTGTCTTGTTGAATGTTGTTAGCTAGTGTTTAAATATTTTTTATAAAATCATCGATATTTTTAAAAATTTTCATTAATTATTTTGATTGGATTTCGGCGTTTGTTTTCGGTTCTTTTACCGAAGAGTCTCATTAGACCGAAGTCATAAATAGTGACCGTTCCCTATGATGGATGGATGACGGCCGTCTTAAGGGAAATGTAGTCGATAGGAGTAGCTTTTGTCTTTCAATTTTTGTTTGTTGGTTGTATCCCATGGGTTGCTACTCTATGGCTACGAAATTCTTGTTGCGTGTTGTACATGATGTTTAGAATGCAAAGGTGATTCGTATGAAAGCATGCAATTTTGTACATACATGAGATACTTAGGCCATAGAATTCGATTCGGTGTGATTGAGGCTTAATGTTTGAATTCTTGCCATTGGCTGATTGAAGAGTACGGCCCAGATATATGTTGAGTCGAGCATGTGCTTGAGTGGCCTAGTGAGTTCTCGATTATTCCATGCTATTATGAAGTGTCTAGAACTTGCACATTGTGTGTGAAAGCGAAATGAAGGAAGTGTAGTGTAGGAAAGAATGTAGCGTTTCTTTGTTTATCCTAAAGTTTTTCTTTTACGCATACCCACCTCGAATGTCAAATCCTAGTTAGCCCATTGAGCCTTTAGCCTATTTTTCTCTTTTGTTGAAAAGATTGTAAACCAAGCTTAACCCTTTCTTTTTCATTATCATTAAATCTGATCCAAAACTCTTAAGTGCTCAAGAAATAATAGACACGGTGTCAAGGAGTGAGAATTGTGAAAAGAAAAGAAAAAGCAAAGTGATGAAAGTAGGAAAAAATCAAAGGTGCTATATTTGGATTTAATGAAAATAAAGATGTATAACTAATCTTTGTTGGTTAGTCTGGTGTGCTTAAAGAAGTGGGGGACAAAAATAAGAAAGACTTCAAGAATGGGAGGAGGAAGGAAGAAATTATGGGAATGTGATGGGATGTATTGAAGAAGCGCTTAAGGATGCTGGTTGCTGTTATTGGTTAGCCCGGTATATGCTAGTTCCGTCGCTTACATCACAACCACGTTAAGTCCTACGTGATCTTACATCACGCGTCCTTATATTAGTGGAGTAATACACTAGAGGCAAGCCTATAGTTCATGACACGATGCATGTGAATTCTTTTGGGAGAAATTGAAATTGTGTGTGTATAGCCTTTTTGCATGAAATGTTTTAGAGTTCATGTGATTATAAAGGGGGAAACTCTCTTGTTGTGAGGGCACATGCTTGACGAAAGAATGAATTTCATGTCGGATATCATGAGTCGGCTAATTTGCATGAGTTTACCGATGCTCAGTCGATTCTTGATGCAGGGGGTCTTGATATGTTAAATGTCATTTTAATGATGATACTATGCATGTTTTCTTGATGATTTGTTATGTAAATAATTGGTTCAACCGTAGCTCGGATTGTCGAGCCAAAGTAGCCATGATGGGGTGTCGGTATGAGGTGTAAGATTATTTTCGAGGACGAACAAGATTTTAAGTGTGGGGTAGGTGATCGGGGCATATTTATATGCCCAAGTGATACTCAAATGCATACGTGTTTGCCTTGTTTATCCAACAATGTTTGTACTTTCTCATGTAAATTGTAGGAAAGTGTCAATTTATGCTAACCAACATGATTAGGTGTTTTGCAGGAAAGATGTACTTTTTATGGAGCTAAGATGCATGTTGGGAGGAATTGGAAATTGACTCGGGAGCGAGCGAGAATTGGCCAAGGAAAGCAAGGAATAAAGAGGCTCCGCGATGGGCCAGTGTCACTTGTACCATAGCGGATGCATTCTGTCAGAAAGATTTAATTGCAAAGATTTCCATATAGGGTCGCGTTCGTGTAGTGGCACGTTGGACCTATTACCTGGAACTTGACATTCCGGTGAAGGTGCGCGTTCGCACCCCGTGTCACGTTAGACACGCTCGCATTGCATGCGTGCCACATTGGGGATCATTACACAGACGGCCAAATTCCCGAGCCTCAGCGTTTGCACCATGTCACGGAGGAGTGCCTCATGATGCACTGCGTGACGCGTTACTTGTTATTCGCGAAAATTCCCACCGGTATAAATAGAAGACACTTAGGTTCATTTTTAATTATTACGACTTGGTGGGCAAACGTGGGATTCTGGCTTTGGTTGAGGACGAAAATCTTAGGGTTTCTCTCTATCTCTTTCTCCTTTCTTTCAATTGTTTGTATGATTTACACTCATTTAACGATGTTTAATCCACAACTGAGTGGCTAATTTCCATTCTTCTTTGAGTTAGGAACCGTTGTATTGAAATGTAATTGTTGATCATTTGGTTTTTTTTTCTTTTCTTCCATGGTTGTTCTATTAGTGCTTGTTCTTACGGCATTGTGTGGCCAATGTTAATGTATATCTAAAGTCGGGTTTCGAGAGAGAGCACGAATTGGAAAGTTGTGAATTAATAGGATATGATCTCTTCTTAGTTTGGAAAAATTGAGAATTGATTTACCTTCGGGATAGAAATATACCTGAAAGTCGTATTAGTCAATTGTGGAATCGATTTTGTATGGCTAGAACATGAATTGCTTCTTATCAAGAAATGTAGGTGGAAGGTTCATGATTCTTAAGTTGGGTTAAATACGAGTTTTAATCTATAGGCATGAGGATTCAGGCAACTAGAGGAGAAAAGATTAACCAACTTGTATTGATAATTGATTTCCTTTTACATATTTCGTTTGACCTCGGCATGCTCACATTCATAGTTCGAGACTCACTTGTATATTATTTTAAGCCTTAGTATAAAATTAGATAACAAAATATAAAAACTTTTCTTTACATTATTATGCGCATTTTTAGAGTTATAGTAAAGTGACACTTGAGTAGATTTTGCCCAAGTGATCCGAGTCCTGTGGGATCGATACGGCTTGTAGTCCAGTCCCTGTGGGATCGATACTTGGCTTACTTGAGCCACTTACTACTTGTTCGACCACGTGCACTTGCGTGTAGTCATCCAGAAAGGCCGAACAACTTGTATGAATTCTTTATAAAATCATGATCTCTTCATCACATGATATAACATACTTTATAATATCATAACTGAATCGATTGACTCAAAGCTGATTTCTGACAGTTATAAGTAAAAGTTGAACATTGAGTCAAACCTTCTTTAGAACATGCATTTGCATAAATCTCATAAGTAGTAAATATGCATATCTAAAATCATGAGGAACAATGGGAGACTCGTATTTTAACCGACAGACCACAATAGAGCTTACGTGGTCCCAACTATCACACTTAAGTGGGTAGAGCCGTCCAAAGTCTTGCCAGGCTAGGGACGATATCATGATATCGATATCAAGCTCATGGGCCATTTGGGTCAGGGATAGCTCACAAAGGAGGTCCCAAATAATATAATAGTGTCAACCTATGTTGGTCCGTAGTTCTGAGGCATAGGGTGGTTGACCCTTAGCCTACTCGGTGCTAGACACTACTCCCAAAAATATGCATATGCTCTACATCGTATATAACAAAGCTCAACATCGTCTATTGATGAAGCTCAATAATCAAATATATCTCAAATACAAAACCATGCATATGAGAAGCTTTTAGTTCAAAACTTACCACAAGCTGAAAACATAATTTTGAACCTTTGCTCCAAAACCATGTGGTAAGCTTAATTTGGGAAAATCATCATTCATACTTAACATGTGGGCACTGCCCAATGCTTTATTATATTTAGAAATACTCAATTCTCATCAAAAACATAACTATAAACATGGATAGCTTCAAATAATGCTTTTCATCATAATATCTCATCATTATCACATATACTTCACAAATCTCACTGTTCATGATCATCTCATCAATGGGTTTCAACATTCATAAGGCTAGAAACATAATTTTGATTGAAATATTTATAAAAATAGCCCATGCTTCACAATTCGATAGTAAAATCATAATCAATTCATACCCATGTGTAGAAATAGATAATTCATGCATTTGGGTAAAAACCCCATAGATCAATCATAGAATTTCATAGTTTTTGGAGAGGGATTGGGCATGGGTGTGGAAGAAACCACCCATTCATAACCCTACATACCTGATGGAGGTTGAGTCTTACCCTCCCTTGAATGCCCAAAAGAAAATTGAAGGAGAAAACCTTGAATCACTCTTGATCACCTCTCTATCACTCTTCTATTCTTTTGCATGCGTGAATGAAGACTTTAGGATAGTCCACCCCTCTTAAACCAACCTTTCATAGCTTAAAACGACGTAGTTTAGGCTTTAGGAACTTAGGAATTATGAAAAGGCCCTTACTAAATTCACAGAAAATAACTGCCAGGTGGTCCTAAAAGACGACCTAATGACTCGTGGCCCTAGGCAACGACTCGTGGTGTCGACCATCATATGCACTGTCTCGGCATTCATCTGAGGCTTTTCATGAATGACTTCACGACTCATTATTTGTGACCACGACTTGTGGTCACCATCCATCCTATACACTGCCTCACTCTCAGGGATTTCTCATCTGGTTGGTAACGACTGACCCCACAAAAAGTGATGACTGACCACGACTCGTGGGATCCCTCCGTTGGGTTCACTACCTCCCCTCTTCATCTCTCAATTTCCACTACCCCACGACTTACTTAACGAGTCGTGGTGACTGACCACAACTCGTGGTCTTGCCTGTAGGGTACCTTTTACCAGAGTTTCAGACCTCATCCCTGTCCTTCGCCACAAATCACATCACGACTCGTGGGCAGCTTCAACGGGTCTCCCGACGACTCGTTTTGTGACTAGTGCAAAAATTTCAGTTTTCCCCGTTTAAACTCCTGGGTCTGATCCTTGGTATCCCGGGTATAACAAAAACATAACATATGAATACATATATCAATCTAATGATGAATACAAACTATGTCCGAATAAGCCTCTAATATTGATGAGTTGTTGGAACAAGACCCCAACTAACTCATTATAGTCTGAAAACTGAAGATACAAAATACAACTGATAAGAAAGCCCCTCGCAAGATTAGGAATCACCAACTGATACTGAGAAGTGCTAACTCCGAAAGTCTGACTAGCAGCGGAACTGAGTCTGGATATCAGAGCCTATATTATAAAATGATACAACATAGAGTACGCGGTCAGTACGTGCAATATATCGAGTATGCAAGGTAAGTAAAACCGCTAAGTAAAATTATTAAACATGCATAATATAAAACATAATCAAGATAAGATTCTGAGAGTAGGGCTTGCATGCTATATTTTTAAAATCATGATATGAACATAACTTAATATCATAACTGGATTGAATGACCCAAAGCTGAAAACTGATAATCATAATTAAAACTGAACATTGCGTCAAACTTGCTGGAAACATAATATCATGACTGATGTACATGCATAACTGAAATCATGAGGAACAATGGGAGACTCATCATGTATCCGACATTACCACGATAGAGCTTACATGGTCCCGACTATCACACTCAAGTGGGCAGAGACGTCCAAAGCTTCGTCAGGGCTAAGGACACTACCATGATATCGATATAAAGTTGAAGGCCCCTTGGGGGCAGGGGAAGCTCCGAGGGACGTCCCAAACTATATAGGTAAACCTACGTTGGCACATAGTTCTGAGGCACAGGGTTGACTGACCCTTCGCCTACTCGGTGTTAGACGCTACTCCCAAAAACATGCTACTACAGCTAGTCGGCAAAATAAACATACACCGCTTTCATCATAAATCATTCATTTAAGAAGGATCAGGGCTACTTTCTACTAACAACAAGCCCAACATTCTAAAAATATCAATCTCATGCTTTATCATCATAATTCATATCATCATAAAGCCACATCAATATTTCTTCAAACATCTTACATTAGTGAGTATCTATAGATTCACATCGTGCATTATACTTTCACCACATTAAGTTCTGGCATCATATTATTTAACATGTATCATAGAGTCATTCATTATCCATAGATCCAATCCGTACCTTAACATGCATACGTTGATTCATATATTCTAGATTTAGGGGGAACCATTTTCTTATCTCATTACTTATATATTTACACCAAGATCATGGAAGAAGCATACATTTTCATTTTACAAGACCCATTTCAAGATTTACTCCAATTTATGAGAAGGATGCATTAATTAGGCAATTACCATAAATTTACCTAATACCCAATCAATTCCATCAAAAGCATAAGGGACATGCATATTTTTTTCAATTATTCAAGCCCATAAACTCTAATTTCTTCTGAATATGTCTATCAATGGAACATTCAAGTTCTTAGGGATAATCAATCAATCTTCACATATCTAAACATGGACACAAATAATTACGATAATTGAGTGAACCGTAATAAAGCCTCATTCAAAGTTCAAGTCATTTTATGAAGACATTCTATAATCTCACGTTTCTCATCATCCAACACATAGTTCAAGGTAACCAAATTATTCTAACTCTTAATTAATCTCATAATCATAATGGATCTTGAAATTTATAGAAATATAGACAAAATCACCCATCACAAAAAACCTAGGTCATGCTTTTTTAGAATAGTTGAAATTGGGCAATTTGATAAAACATTTTGGGGCACATCGATGGAAGATTATCCTTGTTTAAAGACCCGCATACCTGGTAGAAGAATCTCCCACTTAAGCTCAACCTTGAAGTCCTTGAAAGCTTCCTTGAAGGATCCTTGAATTTGAGAGAGGGAAGGAACAAGGGTTTGAGAGAGTATTTTGAGAGAATGAGAGATTAGACTAGGATAAACCCTTAAAACATCCCAAATAATACTCAAAATAATGTAGTTTAGAAGTTAGGAATATAGAATTTTATGAAAATGCCCCTGGAAAAACGCATGCAAAATCACCCCGTCAGGCCCCCACGAGGCACCCCTCGAGTCGTGGGGTTAGGTAACGACTCGTGGGGACCGAGTTGTGGAGTACACTGCCCAATTCCTCAAAAATTCCCCAACACAACCCACAACTCACTTCACGAGTCGTGGTCTGCCATAATGACTCGTGGCCTGCAATCCATCACCTCCACTGTCTGAGACTTTATCTAGGAAACCTAGCCTCCACCCAACGACTAACCAAATGAGTTTTTACCATTAAAGATGACCAATAAAGTCATATGTTACCACCGAACTTGACCAGACCTCAAAACTATTTCCCCCACAGGTCTGACCATGACTCGTGGGGCCTCCTAACAAGTCGTCCCCCAACTCGTTCTGCACAAAAGTTCCATTTTCTATCTGATTTCTTTCCTTAAGCTTGGAATCTGATCTTAGAAACATTCGGGGTGTTACACCTTGTTAGGAGTATATAGATTGAAGTATTCTCCCCAAGGATTATGGGGGCCCGAACGAGTTATTCTATATTGGTTGTACCTTCCGGGCTTATGGGGGCCAGGTAAGGTTCTTGTTTGCATTTCTTATTATTGGTTATATAGAAGGTTGTATCTTTTATCCTTTATATTGAATCATTTCCAGTTCTGTTATCTTTATTATTCGGTCGTTTTCATAATTGCCTTATATATTCTATACATATTATACTGACGCCCATCTTTGGGGCACTGCATAACTTGCCTGTAGGTGTGGATGGACACGGTTCAGGACCTCCCTAGTCATTAGCATGAGTTAGCAGTCCAGTCAGCTCCTTTTCTCCGGAGTTGATAGTTAGAAGGTTTGTTCTTTTCTTGTACAGTTCATGGGTAGGTCGGGGCCTTGTCCCGGCCATTAGAGGCTTACAGGCTATAGATTCTCAGTTGTTGGATTTTGTTGTTGGCCGTGTGGGGCCTATGTACGCTTATTTTATCTCATGTGGTTGCCATGTGGGTCCTAGTTTAACTTTTAGTTAGCAGCCTTGTCAGCTATAACGTAGTTATGACTATCTGTTTTCATTCTGCTATAACTAGACAGCATGGTGGTCTTGTCGGCCCACATAGAATCCCTTTTATTTCATAGTCATTGGTTAGCTGTTTTCTTTTCAAGGTGGTTATATGGCCTTCTCAGCCCGAGGTTGTTTTTACAACCGAGATATAGCTCGTCATTTTCTTGAATTGAGTTGCAGGCATGCACCAGAATTGCATAAGCCCAGTTAGGTCAGTTCAGATCCCAGTGTGGCACCAGGTGCTAGTCAAGCCTCCCAAGGTGGGGCGTGAAAAACTTGATAACAGAGCCAGGTCATATCCTAGGGAGTATGCAAGCTTTTTCTAGTAGATTCTTGTCTATCGATGTATTGTGCACCACATTCCATAGGCAGGAGGCTACAGGGAATAATGGCGTGGTTACCCTTCCTTCTTCTTCAGTCGTGCTATAGAGCTATGTTGTATAGGGTTGAGTCCCTAAGCTTATCTTATTTTGCTTATCTATAGAGAAATGTCAGATGATCGACAGACTACGATCGATCGGAAGCTATATGCTACGGCAGGAGAAGGCACTAGCAGGGTGCCCCAGTTAGAGTCAGTCCGATCTGAGGGAGATAGGGAGACTTCATCTCGGTCTCCCCAGCATTCTCCGCCACACTAGGAGTCCTCCAAGGCAGCAGACATGTCGACACCACCTCTAGCGGTTCCCATACCTATACCATCAGATCAAGAGGTTAGGAGCGTATTCTATATTAGCTCAAATGATGGTTTCTCAGCGCCAACCCGTGGTACCAGTGGTTGCTGAATCTTCGGGAGGACCTGAAAGTTTGAGGGTTCGAGAGTTCCTAGCCCTGAGTCCCCCACAGTTCATAGGGACGGACAAGGGGAGGACTCGCAAGAATTTCTGGACTAGTTACAGTGGACTTTCAGGGTGATGCATGCCACGCTCGCAAAGTTGGTTGAGTTAGCAGTATTTCGAGTACGGGACATAGTAGTGTTGTGGTATGAGAGCTAGGAAAGGTCCCGAGGCAGAGACGCTCCCCCTCCGACTAGGTCTAGCTTCTCAAAGGCCTTTTTAGATCACTACTTTCCAAGAGAAATTCGACAGCCCCAAGTGGATAAATTTTTGCACCTGGAGTAGGGCTAGATGAGTGTCTGGGAATATGCAATGAGGTTTGACTCCTTGGCCAGATATGCACCAGCTTTTGTAGATACCATGCTAGCCAGGGTACATCGGTTCATCATGGGTCTGCTTCCAGAATATGTGGAAACTTGTGTTACAGCTACTTTACTGGAGGACATGGACATTGCCCGCATTTAGGCTTTCACTTAGAATATTGAAGGGATCAGGCAGCGACGGTGGGAGGTAGAAAAAACAAGTCAAGAGTAGCGCCGGAGGGCTAGGCCCAATGACATGCAAGAAGAATTTCAGGGCGAACCTAGGCCACGAATATCAGGAAAGCCACCTAGACCTCCACCTCCACAACAGCAGAGTGGTAGACCAGATTGTCGGGGTCAGTCAGGACCCGGCGAGAGCTCACAAGCATTAGGTTCCCAGCAGCAGAGGGGATCAGCTCAGAGTAGGTCCATGGTGCCACGTTGTGTTATTTAGAGTCGATGTCATTTCGGGGTGTGCAGGTATGTTTCTACTGCTTGTTATGCTTGTGGACAAGAGGGTCGTACGATGAGGGATTGTCTAGCTAGAGTCCAGGGTGATCGGGACCGATAGGACAGCTCTTCATCAAGGTCACATGCCCTAGAACCTTCAGCAGGGCGCAGACCCTCAACTCCATTCGGTAGAGGCCGAGGTAGATCAGGGGCATCTAATTTGGGCAGCGATCCGGATCGCACTTATGCTTTACCGAGGTGACAAGAGTCAGTGTCATCGCCGGACGTTGTGACAGGTATGCTGGACATTTTCTCTCACTCAGTTTATGTTTTGATAGACCCAGGTTCCACTTTGTCCTATGATACTCCACTAGTGGCCTGGAAGATTAGTATAACGCCGAAATTGCTTCAGTGACCCTTCTTGGTGTCTACACCTATCGCTGATTCCATTATAGCTAAAAGGATTTACTGGGGTTGCATAGTAGAGGTTTTCAGCCACCAGACTTTAGCAGATTTAGTGGAGCTAGGAATGATTAATTTAGATGAAATTATGGGTATGGATTGGCTAGCGCCATGTTATGCCAATGTGGAGTATCGGACTAGGACTGTTCGATTTCACTTTCCAGGAGATGGTAGTGCAAGAGTTGAAGGAAAGTACAGCTATGCGAAAAGGTAGGTTCATATCCTATCTTCGGGCGAAAAAGTTGATATCAAAGGGTTGTATTTACCATTTTGTCAGGGTTCAAGATGTGCAAGCAGAATCCCCGACTTTTTAGTCCATTCTAGTGGTTAATGACTTTCCAGATGTATTTCCAAATGAAATTCCTAATATTCCCCCAGAACGGGAAATCGATTTCTTTATCGACTTGCTACCAGGTACTCAGCCTATATCCATCCCTCTGTACTGAATGTCTCCTACTGAATTGAGAGAATTGAAAGAATAGTTGAAAGACCTATTAGATAAGGGCCTTATCAGGCTGAGTACGTCACTGTGAGGTGCGCCAATTCTGTTTGTAAGAAAGAAAGATGTCTCCCTCCATATGTGTATAAATTATCAGTAGTTGAACAAGGTTACTATTAAGAATAAATACCCTCTTCCCATAATAGATGACTTGTTTGATCAGTTGCAAGGGGCGAAATATCTTTCCAAGATCGGCTAAAGGTCAGGATATCATCAAGTGCGGGTTCGTGAGAAAGATATCCCAAAGACGGCTTTCAGGTCCAGGTATGATCATTTCAAATTTATAGTTATGTCCATCGGGTTGACGAACACCCCAACAGTGTTTATGGATTTGATGATGTAATACCCCCAAAGTGCCTAAGGCTAGACCCGAGAGGTGATAAGGAAAAATCAGCATTAGGATCTGGATATATCCCTCAAACGACCCATGGTACGGGTCTTTAGAAGAAAGGAAGGGTCATTGTATGTGCTCGTGGTGAGAGGTTTTAATTTTAGGATGAGGAACAATGGGTCTCAGAACAACCCATTACAGGGAACAACGGGCAGTTCTTAACAGTCGTTGGGAGGACCTCCTTGTTAGTGGCAGTGGGAACAATGGCTTGTATCCACGGGTCGTTGGTGGTTGGCACGACTTGTTATATCTGGCCTTTGTAGGAGATCTGAGACGGAAGGCAGAAGCGAAACCACAAGCTAAATGACGGGTCATTGGAGCGAAGGACGACCCGTTGTGTGGGTCATTGGATCAAGCAGTGCCCAAGTTTCTGCAAATTCATTAAGGGTATTTTCACCATTTCCTAAGTCCTAGGGTCCTAAACCACATCGTTTAAGGCTATAAATGTAGTGTTTTATGAGGGTAAAACCTATCCTAGGCTCATTCATATCCATGCATGCAAAGTTAGGGAATTATGTGAAGTGATGTAATTGAGGCAGTGGACTCAACAAGCAACATAACGACTCGTTCCCCCCAGTGACGATCCTTCAGGTCGTCTGTTAGGACCACTTGGCAGTGTTTTCTTGCGAATTCAGTAAGGGTCTTTTCGTAATTGCTAAGTTCCTAATACCTATACTATGTCGTTTAAGGCTCATTTTATAGGGTTTTAAGAGAGGAAAACCTATTCTATGCTAATTCATTCCATGCATGCAAACTTGAGAGTTGAGGAGAGGATTTAGAGCAAGTTTTGAAGATTTCTATTGGAATCTCATCTTGGACAATTAGAGAAGTGGCAAAATCATCCCTTCCAGGTATTTAGGGTTATGAGTGGGTGTTTCCTTCCTCATCCATGCCCAAATCTCTAGCTAAGTACGAGAAATTCCTATGATCAAGTTAGGGAGTTTTTACCCAATTGCATAATTCTTCAATTTCTATACATGGGTACGATTAGATTATATTTCTATTAATGAATTTTGAAGCTTGGGAAGATTTTAAATTGTTTTCAATCAAAAATTGTGTTTTCTAGTTTATGAAATTTATTGTCCATGGATGAGAAGTTAATGAAAGAAGAGAATGATGATGAATGTATGATGATGATGAGATTTCATAATGAAAAGCATGTTTCTAAAGCTACCCATGATTATGATATTGTTTTCAAAATGAATTGAGTAGATCCAAGCATGATAAAAAGTTTTAGGCAAGGCCCTTATACCAAGTATGATGATGTAGTATCTCTAAAGTAAGCTTACCATATGGTTTTGGAGTAGATACTCCCACTTATCTTTGAGCTTGTGGTATGTTTCGAAATAAAGCTTCTCATATGCATGAATTCATAACTGAGATGTATGTTATCATTGAGCTTCATTTTCATACGATGTCGGTTCTATGCTTGATTTCATTACTGAGCTTTGTCAAATGACAATGTTGAGCTTCGTTACATACGATGTTGAGTTTATGCATGATATCATTATTGAGCTTCGTCAATATATGATGTTGAGCTTCGTTATATACGATGTAGAGCATTACATGTTTTGGGAGAAGAGTCTAGCACCGAGCGGGCTAAGGGTCGATCACCCTATTCCCAAGAATACACGCCAACATAGGTTGGTACTATTATATTATTGGGACCTCCCTTGTGATCTATCCCCGGCCCTAATGTCCCATGAGCTTAATAACGATATCATGGTAGCGTCCTTATCCCTGGCAAGGTTTTGGAAGGTTCTGCCCACTTGAGTGTGATAGGCAGGACCACGTAAGCTCTATCGTGGTATGTTAGTTAAGCGATGAATCTCCCATTGTCTATATGATTCCGATTTTTATATTCATTACTCATGGTTAATATCTTAAACATGCATGTAATAAAATTAAGGTTTGACTCATTGTTAAGATTTTCTATAAATATCATAT
>JACEIK010003050.1:30364-44690 GCA_018107945.1 Datura stramonium | reverse complement strand
TTATAAAGCTATGCATGGTCATATTATGATAATACTATGATTTCGGAATGAATGCATATAGTTCTCCCACTCAGATTTGAAAGCTTATGATATGTTATGAAATGTTTTAAATGATTTTCCTTACTTAAGAGGTCTTACTTACCTTGAATACTCGGTACATTCCACGTACTGACCGCATACTTTCTATGTTGTATCATTTCATGATACAAGACCCAGCTCCCAGGCTTAGCCTCACTCTAGTCGGTTGTCAGAGTTAGCTCCTACTTGGTTGGTGAATCCTCATCCTTAGAGGGATAGACTATCAGTTTCCTTAGGTATTTTCAGTTTCAATATTGTTGAGTTAGTTGGGGTCTTGTCCCATCAACTCTTCTGGATTAGAGACTTTTCAGACTTATGTACGCGTTAGCTTCGGATGCTTATTATGATGTTGTGTTGAGTTATACTTCCGCTGATTTATATTGATGTTTTCTTTAGTTTATCGAATGAGTTAGATGTATGCTTATGCCATGGGTCCTTGGGGTCTCTCGGGGTCCCTTGTCCCGTGTCTATGATCCGGGCCTCTGTTTGAGTCGTGACAAACTTAGTATCAGAGCAATAGGATTGAAGTGTCTTAGGGTGTCTGAAAGCCACGTTAAGTAGAGTCTTCTTCATGGGTATGAAGTGCACCACACTTATGACGAAGACGCTACAATACATTTAGGAAATGTTCCCTTCTTTCATGATTTATATCCTGTGATGAAAAGTCTTTATATCCTTCTAATTCATGCTATTCACGATTGCAGAATCATGGCTCCTCAAAGAATGAGTGGAAGGAGGAATGGAAGTGGTGAAGGCCACGAGGGTGGAAATGGTTATTGGCATAAGCCAGCCCCACCAGTTCAAGAGCCTCAGGCACCGGAGCCAGCCGCTCATGTTGAGCTTCGAGTTGCTATTTATATGCTTGTGCAGGCCTTGATCACTCAGGTCAATCAGCAAGCCATTTTGTAAAATGGCAATGCAGCGGCGGCTCAAGTTAGAGACTTCTTGAGGATAAACCCGCTAGAGTTCTTGCACCTGCAGCTTTTATGGACTTGATGAACAGGGTGCTCAAGCCATACATGGACATGTTTGTGATTGTGTTTATTGATGACATCTTGATATACTCTCTGAATGAGGAAGATCATGCCGCTCATTTGAGGGTGGTGGTACAGACTCCCAAGGATCGCCAGCTATATGCTAAATTCAGCAAGTGTGAGTTTTGGCTGAACTTAGTGGCGTTTTTGGGCCATGTGGTATCAAGTGACGGTATAAAGGTGGACTCTCAGAAAATAGAAGCGGTGAAGAATTAGCCTAGACCGATGAATCCTTTAGATATTCGGAGCTTCTTGGATTGAGTCGGCTACTATCAGAGGTTTGTTGAAGGTTTCTCATCGATTGCGGCACCTTTAACCAAATTGAAACAAAAAAGGGTGAAATTCCAATGGTCTGAGGCTTGTGAGAGGAGTTTTCAACAGTTGAAGACTCGACTTACTTCAGCACCGGTGTTGGCCCTACCCGAGGGTATCGATGGGTTCGTGGTATATTGTGATGCTTCAAGGATCGGACTTGGGTGTGTATTGATACAACACGGAAAATTTATTGCATACGCCTCCAGATAGCTGAAAGATCATGAGAAGAATTACTTGACCCATTATCTTGAATTAGCCACGGTGGTATTCGCCTTGAAGATATGGAGACATTATTTGGTATGTGGTCCATATGGTTGTGTTTAATGACCATAAGAGATTACAATATGTGCTTACCTAAAAGGATCTCAATATTTGGCAAAGAAGGTGGTTGGAGCTACTCAAGGACTATGATATGAGTGTCCTTTACCATCTGGGTAACGCCAATGTAGTATCAACGCACTTAGTAGACTCTCTATGGAGAGTGTGTCTCGTGTGGATGAGGGGAAAAAGGAGCTGGTGAAGGATGTGCATCGACTCGCAAGGTTAGGAGTTAGGTTGGTTGACTCGAGTGATGGTTGTGTTACTGTTCAGAACGGATCAGAATCGTCCTTGGTGACTGATGTAAAAGGTAGGCAAGATGAGGACCCAATTTTGGTAAATTTAAAGGAAGCCATTTAGAATCAGAGGGTGGAGGTCTTCTCCAAAGGGGGAGATGGAGTATTTCGGTACCATGGTCGCTTATATATTCCAGATGTTGATGATTTCAAGGCCGGATGTTGCACGAGGCTCATGGATTCAGGTATTCTATCCATCCAGGTGCCACCAAGATGTATTGTGACTTATGGGAAGTCTATTGGTGGAATAACATGAAAAAGGACATCGCGGAGTTTGTAGCCAAGTGTCCAAACTGTCAGCAAGTGAAGGTCGAGCACCAAAGACCTGGAGGTGTGCTTCATGATATCAGTATTCCTACTTGGAAATGGGAAAGAATCAACATGGACTTCATCACAATGTTGTCTCCCACTCATCAACAATATGACTCCATTTAGGTTATAGTAGACAGGTTGACCAAGGCCGCTCATTTTATACCGGTCAAGACCATAGATTCGACGGAGGATTATGCCAAACTATATATTCGAGAGCTAGTTCGATTACATGAAGTGCTCTTATCTTTTATATCAGATAGAGGTACTCAATTTACCTCTCATTTTTAGAGGTCGTTTCAGAAAGGACTAGGTACTCAGGTTAAGCTCAGCACAGCATTTCACCCGCAAACGGATGGTCAAGCGGAGCAGACAATTCAGACTCTCGAGGACCTGTTGAGAGAATGTGTGATTGACTTCAAGGGTAGTTGGGAGGATCATCTGTGTCACGCCCCACCTTTGGAGGAATGACTGGCACCTGGTGCCCTACTAGGATCTGAACTGGCCTGACTGAGCTTACGCACCTCTGGTGCATGACTAACACTAAATCTCAACTCAAGAAAATAACGAGCTATATCTCAGCTGTAAACACAGCCTCCGGTCGACAAGGCCGTATAGCCACCTATAAAAGAAAACAGCTACCCAGAAGCAGATAATAATAGGGAATCCTATGCGGGCCGACAAGACCACCATGATGTCTAGTTATGACTGTAAAGTAAATCCAGTACTAAACTAAGCTATGGCCGATAAGGCCACTAACTAAAGCTAAACAAGGCCCCACATGGCAACATGCAAGATGAAGCATATATGGGCCTCACACGGCCAACAACAACTAACCACAGGGAAATAAAAACAATCTGCAAGCCTTTAGGAATGATATACTTGTCGAGACAGGGCCCCGACCTACCCGTAAACTATACAAACATAAAGAGAGTCGACCTTCTAACTATGAGCTCCGGAAGAAAGGAGCCGACTGCACTGCTAATCTAGATGGAAACTAGGAAGGTCCCATTCCGCGTCTATCTGCACCTGTAGGCAAGTAATGCAGCGCCCCAGAAGGGCGTCAGCACAATATATACTTAATATGTAAGGCAATAACTGAAAATAACTTAATGAACTAAAATGAAACTGAAAGTAACTGAAAGAAGGGATAGAAATACTACCTGAATAGCTGAACCATCTATTTTATAATCTACTAGTAACTAATGAAACCTATAAGCCAGAAGGTACAACCAGCACAGAATAACACACCCGGGGCCCCCATAAGCCCTGGTGAGTACACTCCAATCTACATATCCCTAACAAGGTCATACTGAATATCTAATAACCATAGCCATCTTATCGGTCTTCTAGGTCTGTAATTGAGCCCGCTTGGCCCCTGAACTGTAGCTATTTCTAAGTCCGATGGACTCCTGATATTTGATGTCTGCACCACGGGCACCGGGCTCGATAGGGGGGGCGTGGCGTAGTGCTGATCGGCATAAAAATAGTCCAACCATGGAATGGACTTTATGAGGACCTTGGACCCCATCTTCGTCCCTATAATACCCCAGAAAGTCCTAAGAATAGACCTGGGAGTTGAATTTGAAAAGTGCAGAAAATTGACAAAAATATCACAGGACAGGTGACTCAACGACTCATGGTTGGATACCACGAGTGGTCGGAAGCATTCGTGGTATGGAGGTTCAGGGAAGCAGTGGTGACAACAGACGGTGTAACGATTGGTTGTTAGGAACAACGAGTCGTTTTTAGTGGTCGTAGGAAGGGATGAACTTAGGCTGATGGGTGAACAATGGGGCATCCCACAATTTGTGGTGAGAAGTGACGGCCCGTTGTTTCTAGTCATTACTTGTGGGTTGAGAATTCCAGTTCATACAACGGATGTAGACCACGACACATTGGAAGCCACCACTAGTCATGGTGAGGCTCCTGGTAAGGGAAGTTCAGATTGGTCAAGGAGTTAACAACGGTCGATCTAACGAATCATCCAGATGAGGCGTGGGAAGAACCTAAGGTTTGTCATGAGGCAGTGGACCCAACGACTCGATACCACGAGTTGTGGCATCGTGCAACGACCCATTGGATCGGTCGTTGGTTCGTCCGGAGCAGTTTTCAAAGGAAATTTAACTAAGGGCAATTTTGACTTTTCCATGCTTTGAGACCCAAACTACGTCGTTTTGTATTTTTCTGAGTGGGATAAGATGGGTTAAGTCCGTAATGCATACCCATTCCTATGCAAGAGCTTTTAGAGGGGTTTTAGGGAGATTCAAGGTCTTCTTCTAAAAAATTCCATCAATTTATTTGTGGGTATTCATGGAACATTTAAATCATTCCATTCCCAGGTATGCAGGGTTTAGAATGGGTGATTTCTTCCACACCCATGCTCAAATTTCAAATTTAATCATGAATCCTCCGATTCAATTCTATGGGGTTTTACCCAAATTCATGAAAATGTGATTTCTCCTTATGGGTATGATTTTATTGAGTTTTAATTATTGAATTATGAATGATGGGTAGTTTTATATTATTTTATTTAAAATCATATTTCAAGCTTTTTAAATCTAAAATGCCCATTAATGAGAGTTGATGAAAGTTAGGATTTATGATGAATATTCAATATTTTGAGTTTATTGATGATGGAAAGGCATGATATCAAGTTACCCATGTTTATGAGAATATTTTTGAAAGAATTGAGTATGTCAAAGTATTGGGCAATGCCCACATGTTGAAGAATGATTTATGATTTATGAACGAATTACATGATTTATCGATTTATGATGTTTGTCAATGAAAAGGGCCTTGATTCTAGGCTAAGAATGTTTTAAAGGGGATCAATAATGATAAATGTTATCTTTTAGCCAATTAATCTTAATGCATGATGTTATTGATTTACATATGAGCCTATATGCATATTTTTAGGAGCCGCGTCTAGCACCGAGCAGCCCGACGTTCAAAGGACTACGCCGGTTTCTCATAACCACGTGCCACCATGTGTTTCTAATGTTATTTTGTATTGATAATGATCCTCTCAAATGTTATATCACGCCTAATGCACGACACTCGCCTAGCAAGCCAGGGTCGGCTCTGCCTACTTGAGTGAGATAGTTGGGGCATCATGAAAGGCTCTACCATGATGGTGTCGTTTATGACGAGTCCTCCCATTGTTCTGCATGTCTTATGCATTGTTATAATTATGTTATTTGCTCAAGTTATGTTATGATAAAGTTTGTTTACAATTTTGATAATGAATGATTTATGGATGATTTGAATGTTTTGAGCCTTATGTTTACTTATGAAGTTTATGGTACAAGCATGATGTACTCTTCCTATGTTTATTTATGAGTTTATTTTACTTTTAATATCTGGTCTACTTACCTTGAATACTCGGTATATTCTACGTACTGAAACGCATACTTTCTATGTTGTATCATTCCATGATACAGGGTTCGGGTCTCAGGCTCATCCTCATCCTTAGTCCATCTCAGCTCAAGCTCTCAGATTATTGGTGAGTCCTCATGTTCCGAGGACTGTTGACAGACTTTTATGTTATCTTGTGTTTTCGTACTATTCGGTTTAGTTTGGGACGTTGTCCCATCAATTCAGACAATATGTAGTACTCAACTTATGTGTACATCTAGTATTTCCGGATGTTATGCTATGGTTACTTTTCCATTACGTTTTATGCTTAGTATTCTGCTTATTTAAATAAGAATAGTTGTATGCATGTTCCATGGGTCGACTTGGGGTCTCTCGGGGTCCCTTGTCCCGTGTCTATGATCCGGGTATACATTCGAGTCATGACAAAATTGGTATCAGAGAAATAGGTTTGAAGCGTCCTAGGGTTTCTGAAAGCCGCGTTAAGTAGAGTCTTTTTTATGGGTGTGAAGCGCGGCACACTTATGACGAAGAGGCTACTAGACATTTAGGAAATGTTCCCTTCTTTCATATTCTATGTCGTGCGATGAAAAGTCTCTCCATCCTTCTAATTCGTGCGATTCGCAAGTGCAGAATTATGGTTCCTAGAAGAATGAACGGAAGGAGGAATGGAAATGATGAAGGCCACGGGGGTGGCAATGACCATAGGCATCAGCAAGCCCCACCTGGTCAGATATTGGGGCACGCCTTGACCACTCAGGCCAACTAGCAGGCCGTTGCGCAGGTCCCACAGAATGGAAATGCAGCGGCGGCTCAGATTAGATACTTCTTGAGGATGAACCCACCTGAGTTCACGAGATCAAATGTGGACGAGGATCAACACGAGTTCATTGAAGGGATCCTGAAAGTCACTCAGGTAATGAGGGTGACAAATGGGGAGTGTGTGGACTTGGCCTCTTATCAGCTAAAAAGGTCGCTCATATTTGGTACAACTAATGGAAGGATAGCAGGGCAGTGGGAGTGGGCCCTATCAACTGGGATGAGTTCCACATTTCTTTTCTCGATAGGTTCTTCCCTCGGGAGATGAGGGAGTTGAAAACAATGGAGTTTTTGAACCTCAAGCGGGGAAGGATGACAGTGTTGGAGTATTCTCTTGAGTTCACTCGTTTGTCAAAGTATGCCGCAGAGTTAGTGATGGATCATAGGGCGCGGGTGAGCTGATTCGTTCATGGTGTGGTTGGTTACTTAGACAAGGATTGTAGGACCGCCATGCTTCACTAGGATATGGACTTTCCTTGCATAGTGTTGTACGCCCAGCAGATGGAGGCGGCTCATGCGATGGAGAGGGAGGAAAATAGGGCTCAGACGGATAGCCGTGGGTTTTCGCTCAGAGGTCGGGCGGTGGTTACCATCCACAGTTTCAGAAGAAATCACTAGCCCCAGCACCATCATCAGCTAGTGTTCCATCCAGGCCTGGGGATGATCAGAGGAGTAGGGATTTAGGGTCGAGGGATCAGAGGGGCACCCAATTAGAGTATACCTCTCCACCCTGCGGGAAGTGCAGCAAGAGTCATGTCGTGGAGTGCCTGCTCGGTTCAGATGTTTGCTATGGGTGTGGTAGATCTGGGCACATGCGCTGAGTGCGCCCATATGCCAGATAGGGTGATGATAGGGGTTGTGCATAGACTACCAGGTCAACAACAGCTCCATCCCGTTCCTCTCTGCAGGGAGCATCGACTAGTGGAGGTGGTGGACTGCACCAAAATCGATTCTATTCCCTTTCATTGCGCCAGGAGCAGGAGACTTCGCCAGACGTGGTCACTGGTATGTTTCGTGTCTTTCATTTTGATGTTTATGCCTTTCTAGATCCGAGAGCTACCTTGTTTTTTGTGACTCCTTACATTGCTAGTAGCCTTGGAGTTAGTCCCGAGACCTTGTCAGAACCGTTTTCAGTTTTGACCCCTGTTGGTGATTTGGTCATACCTAGACGAGTATATAGAAAATGCTCGGTCACTATGTTGCATAAGGTTACCTCCGCAGACCTTGTACAGTTAGCCACGACTGACTTTGACGTTATTCTTGGCATGGACTGGTTGTTTGCATGTTATTCTTCGATTAATTATAGGACCCGTATGGTGGAATTTCATTTTCCGGGTGAGTCAGTGTTGGAGTGGAAGCGTAGTTCAGCGGTACCAGCATGTCGATTTATTTCCTATCTCAAGGCCAGGAAGATTATTTCTAAGGGTTGCATGTATCATATAGTTAGGGTTAAGGATGTTGAGTCCGATACCCCGACTATTCAATCAGTTTTGGTGGTGTGTGAGTATCCGAATGTTTTTCCCGATGAATTGCCAAGTGTTCCACTTGAGAGGGAAATCAACTTCGGCATTGATCTCTTACCCGATACGCAGCCTATCTCTATTCCTCCCTAAAGGATGGCTCCAACCAAGCTAAAGGAATTGAAGGATCAGTTAAAGGATCTTTTGGATAAGGGCTTCATTAGACCGATCCAGTCTCCATGGGATGCACCAGTTCTATTTGTTCGAAAGAAGGACGATTCCCTTCGCATGTGTATTGACTATAGACATTTGAACAAGGTTACCGTCAAGAACAAGTACCCCTTTCCCCGGATCGATGATTTGTTTGACCAGCTTCAGGGTTCCAAGTGCTTCTCCAAGATTGATCTCAGGTTCGGGTATCACCAGCTCAGGGTTCGGGAGAGTGACATCCCGAAGACCGCTTTCAGGACTCGGTATGGTCACTACGAATTTATTGTTATGTCTTTTGGACTAACCAATGCCCCTGCAGATTTTATGGATCTAATGAGTAGGGTGTTCAAGGCATATTTTGACATGTTCGTGATTGTGTTCATTGATGACATCTTATATACTCATGGAGCGAGGAGGAGCATGCCACTCACCTGAGAGTAGTACTTCAGACCCTCAAGGATCATTAGCTATATGCAAAGTTTAGTAAGTGTGAATTTTGGTTGGACTCGGTGGCATTTCTAGGTCATGTGGTATCAAGCAAAGGAATAAGGGTAGATTCCCAGAAGATAGAGGCAGTGAAGAATTGGCCCAGACCGGTAAATCCTTAAGAAATTCAGAGTTTCTTGGGCTTAGAAGGATACTACCAAATATTCGTTGAGGGCTTTTCATCAATTGAAGCCCCATTTACCAGGCTGACTCAGAAAAAGGGGAAGTTCCAATGGTCGGATGCCTGTGAGAAAAGCTTCCAAGAATTGAAGACCCAACCCACTTCAGCACCAGTGTTGACTTTACCCGAGGGTACTGATGGCTTTGTTGTATATTGTGATGCTTCGAGAGTCAGACTGGGATGTGTGATGATGCAGTGTGGGAAGGTAATAGCATATGCCTCGAGACAACTAAAAGTTTATGAAAAGAATTACCTGACCCGTGATCTTAAGTTGGCTGCGGTGGTGTTTGCATTGAAGATATGGTGGCATTACTTGTATGGGGTCTACGTGGATGTATTTACGGATCACAAGAGCTTGCAATATGTGTTCACACAGAAAGATCTAAACCTTCGGCAAAGGAGGTGGTTGGAGTTACGTGGATGTATTTACGGATCACAAGAGCTTGCAATATGTGTTCACACAGAAAGATCTAAACCTTCGGCAAAGGAGGTGGTTGGAGTTACTAAAGGACTACGACATGAGTTTCCTCTACCATCCGGTCAAGGCTAATGTGGTTGCGGATGCGCTTAGTAGGATCTCTATGGAGAGTGTGTCCCATGTGGACTAGGGAAAAAAGGAGTTGGTGATAGATGTCCATCGACTTGCAAGGTTGGGGGTTAGATTGATTGACTCGACTAATGGTGGCATTATTGTGCAGAATGGGTCAGAATCGTCCTTAGTGGTTAATGTCAAATCTAAGCAAGATGAGGATTCGACTTTGAGAAGCTGAAGGAAGTAGTGCGGAGTCAAAAGGTGGAGGTTTTCTCCCAAGGGGGAGATGGTGTTCTACAATATCAGGGTCGAATATGTGTCCCGAATGTTGATAATTTGAGGGTTCGGTTATTTCACAAGGCACATGGTACAAAATATCCATCCATCCGGGATCTACGAAGATGTATCGGGATTTGCAGGAAATCTATCGGTGGATGGTATGAAGGGGGATATTGCAGAGTTCGTAGTCAAATGTCCAAACTGTTAGTAAGTGAAGGTCGAGCATCAAAGGCTGGGAGGTGTACTTCAGGATATTCGCACTTCCACTTGGAAGTGGGAGGAGTTAAATATGGATTTTGTTATAGGCCTACCTCGCACTTGCCGACACTATGACTCCATTTAGGTTGTGGTAGACAAGTTAACTAAGGCTGCGCACTTCCTACCGGCCAAGACCACGGATTCAGCGCATGATTATGCCAAGTTGTATATTCGAGAGTTGGCTCGACTTCATGGAGTGACCTTGTCTATTATTTTATACCGAGGCACTCAGTTTACCTCCCAATGTTGTCGTTCTTTTCAAAAAGGGCCTTGCGACTCAAGTTATGCTCAGTACAGCCTTCCATCCGTAAATAGACGGTCAGGAAGAATGAACCATTCATACCCTCGAGGATATGTTGAGAGTATGTGTTATGGATTTCAAAGGTAGTTGGGATGATCATTTTCCCTTGATCGAATTTACCTATAATAACAGTTATCACTCCAGTATCTAGATGGCACCATTCTAGGATCTTTACGGACAAAGGTGTAGATCGCCCATCGGATGGTTTAAGGTGTGTGAGGCAGCCATGATAGGACCTGATTCAGTTCATGAGGCTATGTTAAAGGTCCAGTTGATAAGAGACCGATTAAAAACCACTCAGAGTCACCAGAAATTGTATGCTGATGTGAGGAGAAGGGATTTGGAGTTTGATGTGGATGACTGCGTATTTCTAAAGGTATCTCCCATGAAGGGAGTCATGTGGTACGGAAAGAAAGGAAAACTCAGTCCTCACTATATTGGTCCCTACCGGGTTGTGAGAAGGGTTGGTAAGGTGGCATATGAGTTGGACTTGCCATCGGAGTTATCTTCAGTTCAACCCGTCTTTCATGTGTCGGTTCTGAAAAAGTGTTTGGGTAATCCAGCCTTGGTAGTCCCAGCAGATAGCATTGGGGTAAAAGATAGCCTTAGTTATGAAGAAATTCCCATTGAAATCTTGGAACGTCAGGTTCGGAAATTGATAAATAAATAAATAGCTTCAGTTAAGGTTTTATGGAGAAATCAGCATGTTAAGAGAGCTACGAGGGAAGCCAAAGTGGATATGATGGCTAGATACCTACATTTATTCTCTACTGGCTCAGTTCCGACTTGAGGTACCAGTTTTTGCCATATGACTCTATCTAGTTTTCATGTTTCAGTTCGTGTGTACAAGTTTCTTTTATGTGTATGAATGTGTATGTGAAGTATGAGATCAGTTCAGCTATGTGGTTTTATTCGGAGGTAGTCATTCCGTTAAAATTCGGTTAAAATGATCAGTATATGGCTATGATAAATTGTATGTTTCTTTTTGCTGTTGTTTCCTACATTCGAGGATGAATGTTTCCAAGGGGGAGATATTGTAATACCCCGGGAAGGCCAAAGAATAGACCCGGGAGTTGAATTTGAAAAGTGCAGAAAACTGGAAAAAATATCACATGACGGGTGACTCAACGACTCGTGGCTGGATACCACAATTCGTTGGAATCAGTCATGGTATGGGTGTTCAAGGAAGCAGTGGTGAAAACGGACGGTGTAATGACTCGTTGTCAGGGACAACGAGTCGTTGTTAGCGGTCGTAGGAAGGGTTGAACTTAGGCTGATAACGACGGGGCATCCTATGATTCGTGGTGAGAAGTGACGGCCCGTTATTTCTAGTCATTACTTGTGGTTTGATAATTACATTGTATACAACGAATGGATACCACAACTCGTTGGAAGCCACCATGAGTCGTGGTAAGGGAAGTTCAGATTGGTCAATGAGTTGACGATGGTCGATCCAACGACCCGTTGATTGGAGCAACGACTCGTCCTGCCATATCATGGGAAGAACTTGAGGTTTGTCGTGAGGCAGTGAACCCAATGACTCGATACCACAAGACGTGGCGTCGTGCAACGACCCGTTGGATAGGTCATTGGTCCGTCCGAAGCAGTTTTCAGGGGAAATTTCATTAAGGGAAATTTCAACTTTTCCATGCTTTGAGACCCTAAACTACGTCATTTTGTGTTTTTCTGAGTGGGATAAGATGGGTTAAGTCCTTAATGCATACCCATTCCCATGCAAGAGCTTTTAGAGGGGTTTTAGGGAGATTCAAGGTGTTCTTCTCAAAAATTCCATCAATTTCTTTGTGGGTATCCAAGGAACATTAAAATCAGTCCATTCCCAGGTATGTAGGGTTCAGAATGGGTGATTTATACCACACCCATGCCTAAAATTTTAATTTAATCATGAATCCTCCTATTCAATTCTATGGGGTTTTACCCAAATGCATGAAAATGTTATTTCTCTTTATGAGTATGATGTTATTGAGTTTTAATTATTGAATTCTGAATAAAGGGCAGGTTTTATATTATTTTCTTCAAAATCATATTTCATGTTTTTTAAATCTAAAATGCCCATTGATGAGAGTTCATGAAAGTTATGATTTATTATGAATATTTAATATTTTGAGTTTATTGATGATTGAAAGGCATGATATCAAGTTACCCATATTTGTGAGCATATTTTTGAAAGAATTGAGTATGTAAAATTATTGGGCAATGCCCACATGTTGAAAAATGATTTACGATTTATGAACGAATTACATGATTTATCCATTTATGATGTTGGCCGATGAAAAGGGCCCTGATTCTTGGCTACGCATGTTTTAAAGGGGATCAATAATTATGAATGTTATCTTTTAGCCAATGAATCTTAAGGCATGATGTTATTGATTTGCATATGAGCCTATATGCATATTTTTGGGAGTTGTGTCTAGCACCGAGCAGCCCGGCGTTCAAAGGACTACGTTGGTGTCTCATAACCACGTGACACCATGGGTTTCTAATGATATATTGTATTGATAATGATTCTCTCAAATGTTATATCACGCCTAATGCACGACCCTCGCCTAGCAAGCCAGGGCCGGCTCTGCCTACTTGAGTGAGATAGTTGGGGCATCATGAAAGGCTCTACCATGATGGTGTCGTTTATGACGAGTCCTCCCATTATTCCGCATGTCTTATGCATTTTTATAATTATGTTATTGGCTCAAGTTAGGTTATGATAAAGTTTGTTTACAATTTTGATAATGAATGATTTATGAATGATTTGAATGTCTTGAGCCTTATGTTTACTTATGAAGTTTATGGTACAAGCATAATGTACTCTTCCTATGTTTATTTATGAGTTTATTTTACTTTTAATATCTGTTTTACTTACCTTGCATACTCGGTATATTCTATGTACTGAAACGCATACTTTCTATGTTGTATCGTTTCATGCTACAGGGTCTGGGTCTCAAGCTCATCCTCATCCTTAGTCCATCTCAGCTCACGCTCTCAGATTATTGTTGAGTCCTCATGTTCCAAGGACTGTTGAAAGACTTTTATTTTATCTTGTGTTTTCGTACTATTCGGGTTAGTTGGGTATGTTATCCCATTAATCTATCATATGTAGTAGTGGCCTTCAGACAATATGTAGTACTCAGCTTATGTGTACGTCTAGTATTTCCTGATGTTATGCTATGGTTACCTTTCTGTTATATTTTATGTTTAGTATTCTGCTTATTTAAATAAGAATAGTTGTATGCATGTGCCATGGGTCGACTTGGGGTCTCTCGGGGTCCCTTGTCCTGTGTCTACGATCCAGGTATACGTTCGGGTCATGACAGTCCCTTGCGAATGGCATACCGTTCCTTGGAGAGATGTCATCTCGCTCCTGGTGGGCGTCGACACAGCTATTAACCCTGGAGTTGGTTATGGAAGGCTATACAGGGCAAAGTCAATCCCAAACTACATATATGATACTGGCCTACTCTAATAACAACTTCTAATCACAATAGATACACTTCTAGTTTCCTTACTGGAATTTAAACTGAATTATAATACTGAAGAAACTATCTTGCCAAACGAATTTTCCTTAACATACCTGGATTGCCAATGTCTGATTAACTAGCGGGTTTCAAACCCTACTCAACAACTCTTCCCAACTGTAATCATATTGCTGGGAGAATGAGACTACTTTCAGTACTAAATTCGGCAAAACGATAACTTTCTATATAAATATTAACTATACTTCAACTCAATAGAACACGGTCAAAAACATATAATTTCTCGAAAGTTCAGAAGGAAGAAATGCTTACTTGAAGCCTGTGATCATATAGAAGTTAGTTTGGAGCAATTTTTACAACTTTGGCTCGGCAGGATATCGATTCTCCGGCCGAATTTCGCGAAAATAACTCCATAGTAATTCTCCGTACGACCTTAAACTTCGATACCCGAGGTTAATTTGAATTCGGGCGGCATTTTGTAGCGTAAACGGATGAAAATTTATTGGTTTCGTTGTGTTTCCTTCTCTCTGGCCGTGTCAACTTATGGAAAGTGAAATGAAATAAGGAAAGGAAGCCTTACATATATATAT
>JACEIK010003049.1:97382-182407 GCA_018107945.1 Datura stramonium | reverse complement strand
TTGAGAGGACGAAAATTCTTAGGGTTTTCTCTATCCCTTTCTTCTTTCTTTCAATTGTTTGTATGATTTACATTCATTTAACGATGTTCAATCCACAAATAAGTGGCTAATTCTACTTCTTGCTGAGGTTAGGAACCATTGTATTGAAATGTAATTGTTGATTATTTGGTTGTTTCATGTTTTCTTCTATGGTTGTTCTATTTAATTCTTGTTCTTACTACATTAATATCTGGCCAATGTTAATGTAAATCCAAAAAGTCCGGTTTCACCTAAGAGGGCACGAAACTGGAAAGTTGTGAATTAATAGGATATGATCTTTTCTTAGTTTGGGAAAATTGAGAATTGATTTACCGGGCAAGAACTGGAAAGTTGTGAATTAATAGGGATATGATCTTTCTTAGTTTGGGAAAATTGAGAATTGATTTACCTTCGTGATAGAAATATACTCCAAAGTCGTATTGGGGTCAAGTGTGGAATCGGTTTTGTATGGCTAGAACATGAATTTCTTCTTATCACAGAAATGTAGGTGGAAGGTTCATGATTCTTAAGTTGCTTAAATACGAGAGTTTTAATCCATAGGCATAATCTCGACTAGAAACTGGAGGAAAGATAAACCATGTATGTCGATATAATTAATTTCTACATGTTTGTTTTAGCCTCCGCATGCTCTCATTCATAGTTCAAACTCACTTGTATAAATATTCTACTTTAGTATAAAAAGTTTCCAAAATATAAAAACATTTTTTTACACTGTTGTCTTCATTATTAAGTTATAGTAAATTAACACTCGAGAAGGTTTTACCCCGTAGTCCAGCCCCCGTGGGTTCGACATTCGGTTCTTATAAAGGGCCACTATATTACTTGTACAACCCGTATTAATTTGCGGGCTCATCAACAAACGTGTCACTAATCTCTAGAAAGCTCTGTAAGTGCTGCTGCGGGTCCTCATATTCCATTCCAGTGAATTGAACACTAGAATATAAATAGCCTGCACCATGTTCTGTCTAAGCTCAAAGTTCCCTCCAAGCTCCGGCTTACTGATACTAGAGGTCACATTCGTCGCCAGTGATACTTTCGCGAACCGGTTCGCTGCCACATTTCCGTTGACAATTGTGCTTGTCCCGCAGGTGGTTGTTGTTGTACCTTTCTTGAAGTCTCTTCAGCTTTGCTCTTAGAGCTACTCTCCTTCGCAAATGGATTTGACGCTCAGGTTCCAAGAATCTGCCCACAAGCTCTCTATTTTAGCAAGCCTGGACAGACAACTTGGCCTGCAATAAGTCAGACTAAGACCAAGTTTCTCAACACTTAAGGAAATTTAAAATCAATAATAAAATAGATAAATTATCAAAACTTCGCCGAGTCCCAAGCAACACGCCAAAACTTGACGACTTTTTCGCGCAAAACCGCAAGCGTACGGGTCATTCAAGTAACATGGTGGCTCTTTTAAAGAACCGAAATGTCGAACCCACAGGGACTGGACCCATTCCGCTAACTATCTAATTTAAGTGTGATATTAAATACCGAAATGTTGATTATAGAATTTTCGAAAAGAGTATAATTAAGTCTAATTTTGGTCAACGAAATATTTTGGATTCACTCTAGGAATAACATAGAGTTAAAAACCAAAGATAATCATGTGCTATTACGAATTGCAATGGGTTAAGTATGAAACTATCAATTGTCGTCTCACATATTTAGAATTGTATGTCTGTAGGGCCTTTCTTGAGCCTCTAAACACGACAAACTAGCCTCACTGCATCATTGTGAGCGAGGATGCTAATTCTAGTTCGTAAGCAATAATTTCATGGATGTGGTTTACGTGGCAATGAGTAGGGACACTCGTGCACCTAATCATTTAACTCAACTTAGCCTCACAACTACTTCTTTGAGTGGTGATGTGATAATTCTAAGTCGGTCTCTAAATAGTCCCGTTTTATCAACCAAGCAAGGCATTAGGTATATTTCTATCCTAACACAAATTATATCGTGAGATACAATCATGCTCCCTACATTCTCATGTTCTCGACTCTAGGTAAATGCTTCCTGCCATATGCCTAGTTTAACGTGTGTGTTTCCATGGTGATCAATCATTAAAAAAATCAATAATCCAGAATGCAAGACAACATAACAATCAATAACTTAATTCCACATGTAATTTCATAAAAACACAATCATAATTCATGGCTTCAACTCCTAGAGGAAGAGTTCTAGCCATTCATGTTCGTGAAACTACAAGAAACTACAACTAAATTAACATACTTACAAGAATTGGTAGAAGAGAGGGAATTTGATAAACCCTAGATGAGTTATCTCTACTTCTCCCTTCACTCCTAGGTGGTTTTCCAGAATAAAACGTGGATGCGTTTTTAGGAGCTAAGGGACCTATTTATAAATGAAAAACGTGTACAATTTAGCCCGCCGTGGAATGGCTCCATATCACGGAGTGTGGTCATGGAGCATTACCTCCATGACACGGAGGCGCTAAGGCTCTCTGGAAACTGGCTCCGGATGCCAAAACTTTCGAGTGTCACCGTCTCTGCCCGGCGTGACACGCTGCTCATGCAATACAAGGCTCCTTCTGTCGCGCAGCTGGCCTCGGCGTGGGTGACGGTGCCGGCACGCCGGCTCCTACCGCCTGCTGCCTCTTCTCGCGTGCCTCGGTATGGGCGTGGCATGGTGCTGGGCGCGACACACGCACAACGTGGCACGCTGCCTGGCGCGGCCAGCCTTGCCATGGCATGCTCCTTGCCGACTTTCGCCAATTGCTCCGACTCCATTCCTCTACTTCACCAACTTATGAATTAGTTCCTCAAATTCATTAAAACCTACAAAACAAGGATTAATCATGTTGGTTAGTACATACTTCACATTTATATAAAATTACATTAAAATATATAAAATAAATTAGACTAAAAAGTAAATTATGGTATAAGCATCACTGGCATGCTATTTTTTCCGAGATCAAAACTCCGTTAGAAAATTTTCAAGTTCCCGAAAAGATAATAATGAAGACAAATCCTCAACTAGTTATGTTTCCACGGGAAAAAGATGGAATCAAAATATTATTGATATTGATAATTCCTTTGTATATAATATTTCTATCAAAGTTAACAAAGAAGATGAGATTCTTGAACCGAAGTCTATTGATGAATGTAGAAGGAGGAGCGCCTGGCCCAAATGAAAAGTTGCAATTGAAGCAGATTTAGCTTCACTTGAAAAATGTAAAGTTTTTGGACCTATATTGAGGAAACCTGGAAGTGTAAAGACATGGGGTAAAAATGATTATTTCTGTGAAAATGTAATGAAAAAATAAAGTTTATAGATATAAAGCACGACTTGTGGCACAATAATTCGCAAAAACCTGTATTGATTATGTGGAGATTGGTGTCGAGTATATGGAGACATATTCTTCGGGATAGTAGATGCAATCACTTTTAAATATCTAATAAGTCTGGCAGTGCATGAAAAACTAGACATGCACTTGATGGATGTTGTCATAGCCTATTTATATAGCTTACTAGACAAATGAAATTTTTATGAAGATCCTAAAGGACTCAAAATGCCCGAAACATAGAAAGGATCTCGAGAAACTTGTTCACTAACATTAAAAATTTATACGGATTGGAAATAATCAAGAAGAATGTGGTATAATCACCTTAATGAGTATTTACTAAAAGAAGGGTGTTGTCACGTCTCACCTTGGGAGGCATGACTGGCATCTAATACCAAGGTGAGGCGTGACTGCATCTAATACCACATTAGACTTTTAGCTGACTCGGTAGGACACATGCAACTCTGGTGCATGCCAGCAACACATAACAATAAACAAAAGTGTAACACCCAAAATTTTCCTAGATCAAACTCATACTTATCATGAAAATAGAAAGAACGAAATTTTTTTTCTCAAAATGACCTGCATAATGAGTCGTTGTCACTGTAACAACCCATTGTTTGAGTCATCGTCATCCCTGTAGGATGTCCTTCCTAAACCAACGGCCCCAATAGGTCGTGGAAGATACCAACAACCCATCCTGTTGACCCGTTGGGAGAAGTCCGAGAAGGCAAGAAATCCATCCCAATGGCAACAAGTGCAACAATGACCCGTTGTTTCATATAATGAGTCATCGTTTCCATCCGTGAGCCAAGTTCAGAAAATCCCAGTGGCCAGGATGATTGGTGGAAAATGATCTGTTGGTGGGACCAATGAGTCGCTAGGCCCTTGATCACGGGAAATAATATAGGTCCCTATGGATACGCTTTATAACTTAAATTAGTCGTGTTGTCTGCTATTTCATTACATTTTTCGTAATTTTATATAAAAGTGAAGATAAGGCAACTTTCAACATGATTAGCCTTTGTTTGTAGGTTTTTTAAGTGACTTTTGAGGAGCTAATTCATGAATTGGTGAAGTAAGGCTTGGAGAAGGAATCAACACCTTTAACGTCAGGCAAAAAGGAGGCCCAAACAACCCACCCGCGCGTGCCGGCACGTGCCACGGCAGGCAAAGGCCCAAGACAGCCCCCTGCGTTGGCAGCTGCCACGGCAGGGTATTCCGCGACCAAAGGTGTGTGACGCTGCCCAAGCAGCGCGTGCCACGCTGCCATCGCCGCAAGATGCTGCCGAGGCCGATTTTCGGTTGATTTCCAAAGGAGTTTCGTGATGCCTCCGTGGCACGGAGGCAGTGTCTTCGATACACTCCGTGACACGGAGCCATTCCACGACAGGCCAAATTATGCACGTTCTCCATTTACTATAAATAGGACCTTAGCTCCTATTTCCTTTTGGTCGATTTTATTCTGAAAACCGTATACAGGAGTGAAGGAGAAGTGGGGAGAACTAATCTAGGGTTTATCAAATTCCTCTCATCTACCAATCTCATGATGTAAGTATGTAATTTTAGAAGTAGATTAATAGTAGATTAGTGTAGTTTCAATGAACATGAATGGAAAAACCCTTCCTCTAGGTTGAAGCCATGGATTATGATTGTGATTTTAAGGAGATTGTTTTTGGAATTAAGTTATTGATTGTTATTTTCTGCCTTGCATTCTCGATTTGTTATTGTTTTTATGATTGATCACCATAAAAGCATTTTTGTTAGCTTGGGAAATAGCTTGAGAAGGCATTACCTAGGTCAGGACATGAGAATGTGGGGAGCATGAAGTAATCTCGGAGAGGTTCCGTGTTTGGATAGAAATATACCTAACACCTGCTTGGTTGACACACGAGGTTGGTGAAAGACCAACTTGGATGTCACATCACCACTGGAAGAAGTAGTTGTGGGAGGCTAAGTTGAGTTAAATGGTTAGACGTACCGAAAGTCCTTAATCGTTTCCCCGTAAACCACAACATAATTGATTGCCCGCGACTAGAAAATTAAACTCCTCGCCTCACACAATGCAAAGGAGGCTAGATTGCCGTGAGCGGGGAGGCTCGAACGACCATGAACATGCAATTTTAATTATGTGAAATAACAAATTGGATAGTCCCATGCTTGTTCCATTGCAAAATCGTATTATCGCATGATTATCTGGTTTTACCTATGTTGTTCCTAGAGCACTTTCAGAATATGTCGTTGACCCAAACTTAGACTTAAATATTCTTCAAACGAAAATGTCTATCACCAACACTTTAAATATTTGGTATCACACTAGAAATGGATAGTTAGAGGAATGGGTCCAGTCCCTGTGGGTTTGACAATCCAGTTCTTAAAAAGAGCCACTATATTACTTGCACGACCCGTGCACTTGCGGGCTCATCAAGTTTTTGGCGCCGTTGTCGGGGACTCGGCGAAGTTTTGATAATTTATCTATTTTTGTGTGATTTTTTAAATTTTCTTTAAGTGTTGAGAAACTTGGTCTTAGTTTGTCTATTTGCAGGTGCAGGTTGTCCTGCCGAGCTGGCTAGAAATAGAGAGCTTGTGGAACCGTTGCCGGAACCTCGAACGTCAAATCCATTTGCAAAGGAGAGTAGAGCAAAAGTTGAAGAGACTTCAAGAAAAGGTACAACAACAACCACCGCGGGACAAGCACAACTGTTATCGGAAGCAATGGCAGCAAGACCAGTTCGCGAAGTGGCCATCCCACTAGCGACGAATGTGGACTCTAGTATCCGTAAATCGGAGCCTGAGGAAACTTTGAGCTTAAACAATATGGTGCAGCTGTTACATTCTAGTGGTCAATTAATCGGAATGGCACATGAGGACCCGCAGCAGCACTTACAGAGCTTTCTTTAGAGATTAGATACGTTTGTCCCCACCGGCGTGTCCTCAGATTATGTCCGATTGACCCTCTCCCATTTTCATTGTTGGGAGAGGCAAAAGTGGTCCGGGCTGGCCGAGCCACCTAACTCATCACTGGAATGACGGGCTAAGAAAATCCTTGCAGACGTATCTTCCAGGCAAGACTTCAAAGTTGAGAAGTGAGATACTAAGTTTCAAGCAGAAGCCTGATGAGAATTTATATATGGCTTGGGAAAGACTAAGTCATTGCTGAGAGACTGTCCCCATTATCAGCAATCAAATGAAGTGTCAGCTCCATACCTTTTTGGAAAGTCTAGACTCACATACAAAAATATTACTAGACTCTCGGGTAAAGAGTGGGCAAGCCTTGGAAAAGACGTATGATGAGTTGTACACTTTGTTGAACAGAATTACACAAGGAAATCCAGAGTGGCACAGTGAATCATCAAGAGGGGCAGAAGAAGATCAGGCTGGCGAAGCAAGACGGTTTGAATGCCTTGCAAAGACAGCTTAGCTTCGTTTCAACATCAAATGTTGAATCAGTTCAATAAACTGAGTATGCACCAACACCAGGGCCAGGTTAATGCAGTTCAGCAAGCTCAGTTGGTGTGGGAAATTTGTGGTAATAATAGGCACAATGCAGAATCTTGTGGAGCCAATCCGGAATCAGTCAATTTTGTTGAAATGCAAAGGAATCAGAATTTCGAAAATACCAATAGAATTGGCAAGGCCACCCGAATTCTTCTTGGGGTGGAAACCAAAGCAGGAATTTTATACAACCCTCTCAACAACAGTATCAGCAGAATAGGCAGATTGATGGCATAGTAGCAGCCGCATGAGGAAACACCAGAAAATTATGGAGACCCTAATCAGCTAGCAGAAAATCAAAGCGAGGATGGCAAACAGACTTAATGAATCAGCAAGTGGGCACCCGTAATCTTGAAAACAAGTGGGTTAAATAGCAGCTGCTCAAAACATGAGGCCGCAAGGGATTACCAAGCGATGTAGATCCTAACCCCCGGCAGATCAATGCCATTTACCAGAAGGTAAGGCAAGAAGGGGCCGATGCATGGCCTAAAGAGTTGAGAAAGGAGGTGCAGCCGGAATTGGTAAGACCAGGACCATCCACCGATAATGAGAAAATCAGAGTGCTGGTCAACAAAATCTGCAATCTTCATTGCAGCAGCTAATAAAGACCACTCACCACCATTTCCTCGTAGATTCAAAAGAGCAAGGAGGAGGAATGTTTCAAAAGTTCTGCGAGAGTTTCAAAGAACTTTACATAAATTTTGCCTTTTTATTGATGTCTTGTGAGGGAATGCCCAAGTATGCTAAATAATGAAGTGACGACAAGGAACAAAGTTAATGGTGATTGTCCAAATGTAGCACTAATCGAGGAGGCAGTCATGCAGGGTATTGAAGCAAAATGCCAAAGAAGCTCAAAGACCCGTGGAGTTTTATCCTCCCATACAAATTGGTGAAGCTGAAGTGCCTGAGCTTGTGTGATTTAGGGCAAGCAGTTAACCTAATGCCCCTATCCTTATTCAACACCTTGGGGTTGGGAAGACCGAGACCGACAAGGTTGATGTTGCAGCTGGCCGACAAGTCGCGAGACACTGGCTGGAATCATAGAGACCTTTCATCAAAGTACGTAAATTTATTATACCTGCTGATTTTATTATTTTTTAGATTTTCAGGTTGATGACCAGGTACACTTAATCTTGGACGGCTATTCTTGGCCACCGGAGGAGCGTGATTGATTTAAAAGAAGGGACCCCAAAATGAGGGTCAGAGGGATGAAGTTAAAGAAATCTTCCGTGGTCTACTAAGAAATGAACTCATCCACACACTACAGAAACCTTGTCAGTTAGTGTGTTGGCAGAGGATGAGTGTGGGGCGGAGTCCACAGGCAGTGCGCGGCCAAAGGCAATATCAAGTGTTCCGCCCAAGTCTGATAAAGGCTTCAAATTGAAAAGAAGTTGGAGAAAGGAGAACAGAGTGAGGTTGTTTCTTAAAAACAACAAGAAAAGGAGATGGTTCTCAAAAAGAGAACCAGGTATGAGGATCTCCTGAAAAGGGCGGCAGTCCCACGCCGTGCCACACGTAAAATAAGGTGCTGCTTGGGAGGCAACCCATGGGTACCCTTAGGTACACTTTGTAATTTTAATTTTTATATTGATTTTGTTATTTTAATTTGTTTGTTGTGTTTTTGTGAAAGTTAGGCATGTGGAGGAGAAGTCTGAGTACCCTTAGGAGGAAGCTAGGGAAGCATGGAAGAGGAAAAGTGTGGGGTCGACCACCCACGTCTGCCAAAAAGCCTGTGGAAAACATGCTTTTAGCTAGCCTAAAGGCCTCAGGGAGTATTTCTCACCCTCTTAAATGTTAATTTGATGCTAAGAGGACATAGCATGATTTAAGTGAGTGAGGGAAATTGATGAAATTTCAAAATAATTTTGTGCCTAACAAATTGTTGGTGAATGTAATGCTTGTTTGGAAAAATGAGAAAAATTTGAAAATCTTTGTGAGTCAAGCATGAATTCATCATCCGTTGATTTTTTCTTTTTCGGTTCTTTTCCGACGGGGTCTTTGAACCAAGAATGTACCTATTTTTTATTTTATTTTTATTTTTATTTTTATTTTTTTTCTTTTTCTTTTCTTTGTCTGTATGAATAATGTTTTGTAGTCATAGTTAGAGACTATTACTGAAGATGGATGGATGATGACCGTCTTGAGGGAAATTAGTCGATAGATGTCGGGTTTTTTTTTTTTTAAAATTAATGTTTTATATATTTTTTATTGTGATTTTTTTACTTTATTTATGAAATTATAATTTGTCTTATTTATTTAACAATGTTTGTACATTGTCATGTAAATTATGCGGAAGTGTGATTTTATATCAACCAACATGATTAGCATTGTTTTGCAGGAAAACACACTTTTTGTGGAGTTAAATGACACGTTGGGAGAAATCGAAGGATGAACTCGAACGAGCAAGGAAGCATGAGAAGCAAATACAAGGGCTCCGCGCGATGGAGCCGTGACACGCTGCCAGCCTCGGATGCAGTCTGCTTGGGAATTAAATGCAAGAAATTCCAGTGAGGGTCTGCGATCAGGCCGCACGCTGGTAATTTCCGCACTTTGTACCCGCAGAGGGGTCCGCGATTGCACCGTGGCACGCTGGGCATGCTCCACATTGCATGCCGTGCCACGTTGGGAGCAATTACCTGGGCGGCCAATTTCCAGAGAGCTTCTGCGTTCGCACCGTGTCACGGCGGCAGTGCTCCGCGATGCACTCCGTGACACGTTGCTTGTTATTTCGGGAAAAATTATCCCTAGTATAAATAGAACACTAGCCCATTTTTAATTATTCTCGACTTGGTGGAGCAAGAACGGGTTACAGGCAGTTTGGAGGACGAAAATTCTTAGGTTTCTTCTTATCCCTTTCTTCTTCCTTTCAATTGTTTGCATGATTTCCATTCATTTAACGATGTTCAATCCATAAATGAGTGGCTAATTCCCTTTCTTGCTGAGGTTATGAACCATTGTATTGAAATGTAATTATTGATTATTTGGTTGTTTCATCTTTTCTTCTATGGTTGTTCTATTTAATTCTTGTTCTACTACGTTAATATCTGGGTCAATGTTAATGTAAATCTAAAAAGTCCGGTTTCACCCGAGAGGGCAAGAAACTGGAAAGTTGTGAATTAATAGGATATGATCTGTTCTTTGTTTGGGAAAATTGGGAATTGATTTACCTTCGTGATAGAAATATACTCTGAAAAGTCGTATTAGTCAAGTGTAGAATCGGTTTTGTATGGCTTAGAACTGAATTTCTTATCACAGAAATGTAGGTGGAAGGTTCATGATTCTTAAGTTGGGTTAAATACGAGAGTTTTAATCCATAGACATAAGTTCCGACTAGCAACCGGAGAAAAGATAAACCATGTATATCGATAATTGATTTCTTTACATGTTCGTTGTAGCCTTAGCATGCTCACATTCATAGTTCAGACTCAACTGTATAAATAGTTTACTTTAGTATAAAAATAGTTTGCAAAATACAAAACTCTTTTCTTTTACACCGTTGTCTTCATTATTATAGTTTTAGGTAAATTAACATTTGAAAAGGTTTCACCCGTAGTCCAGTCTTTGTGGGTTCGACATTCTGGTTCTTAAAAAGAGCCACTATATTACTTGTACGACCCGTACACTTGCGGGCTCATCAAGCTGGCGCCGTTGCCGGGACTGGCAATTGGCAAAATTTTTCCTAAGTGTTAGTTAACGAATTCTATATAAGCGTTGACAACGTGTTTTTTTTAATATTTTATTTTTGATTGTTTGTGAATACCCCTTCCTTTTGACATGGACATCTTGGAACGCAAATGGTTTAAATGGTGAATATTCATGTTTTAATAACCTTTTTCTGAGTTTCGGAGGACACCACTGGTGGCAACACTGTAACACGGGTAATATATGTGGCGTGGTCAAGATAGCCATTGGGATGGCTGTCCGAATGCATACCCCCTTCCCTGAACCCCTACTATGATCCTTCTGTTGTTTTTGATTAATACAGGCATGCTGAAAGTGAGGATTTGGGACGCCAAGACCGATTAGAAGACATGCTGAAACAACTCCTTGAGCAATCAGAAGCAATGAAGGAGGTAATGGCAACATTGATAAGTCAAGAAGAGGAGAATGCAGAGACTCTAGAAAGGATGAGCGCTAAATTCACGGAGATGATGGCTAAGGCTGAAGCTCGTGATCAATTGCAAGTGACAGTTGTAGGCAATATTCAAGAGGAATTACAAGAGGAAGACAAGGGTGAATTTTCTGTGATGAAGCCCTACATTTAGAACCTCTTGAGTGTCCCCGTGATAAGCTCATACTTATAGAAAACTCGTTCAGGGGAGAAGAGATAGAGTATACACCATTTGAAAATACTGGAGAGGTAGATGTTGATGCGGAGAAGAGGTATACAAGTAAGGAGGTCAATTGCATTGCAGTCTCGTAATCAAGGTGCATTGGACCTCGCCGAAGCATTTTTCTACCTTAAGTTTGGTTGACGACATAGAAATAGAGTCTTCCGAGCTTAGGGAGAAATGTCAAGAGGAGGACCAAGTCCCATATACTCTGAAATTTGCTGAGCCTAATAGACAGAAATGACTTCACTTACGTAAGGGCCAATAAACATCAAAGGCTTACATACTCCACGTTTGGTCCTTGCTAAATTTTCACCACCACCCCGAGCATAAAAGAAAATTAGAGAAGAAATTAGGGGTAGATTCATATCCTCAAGGCGGAGGAAAAAGCGTGAAACGTAATGCGTCGTGCCGCGACGTAAAATTAGGCGCTGCACGTGGAGGCAACCCGTGAATTGTAATTGTATATTGTACATACGAAAAAAATGATTTTTTTGTTTTTATTTATTTTTATGTATAGGATTGTAAATAGAAAAATAAAATATTTTGTTCCTCAAACTTAGGAATTCTAACCGATTTCTTGTTGTACGATATATTACAGGTTGATCGGAGGGAAAAATGCAAAGGAATGCAAAGGAGAAAACGAGGTAAGAAAAAAAATTTTAAGTGGCAAAACAGTGAGCTCAAGAAGGGAGCGGTCTGCGGTCACGGAGGAGGGCCTCGCGTTACCCTCCGTAACACATTGAAGGCAAAAATTGGAATTTTACAAATTCCATTAATGCATGCGCGATGGCTCCGTGTCACGGAGGCAGTGCTCCGCGATGCAATCGTGACACGTTGACGTGTTAATCGTGTCGGGTCACACCGGGTCACCTGGGCGACCCGCGCTAAAAATCTCACTCTTTTAAACCCCAAATCCCCTCATTTTTCTCATTTTCACACTCTCCGCGACAAACTTCCCAAAATCCTCCCCCTCAACGTGTCACGGCCATAGGTGTATAATACTGGCCAAGTTCTCTTCGGTTCTTCAATTAAAAGGTACGCTCATTACTTTTATCTCGATTTTGGTTGAATTTCTTTCGATTTTTAGCATGAGGTATGAGTAAACCATAGCCTAGGTAGAAATTGAACTCAAATTCATTCAAGTATTGTTAATTTATGTTTGTAATATCCTTGTGATGGTATGAATCGATATAAACATGTGCTTGATTGAAATTGTGGGAAATAATAGCTAGGGTTGGAATCGAACATGAAATTGTGAAGACTTGTAAATTGTAAATTCTTGTAGTTATGCATGTGGGTGAATTGAACTGTTGTGCTTATCGTATATGCTCAAGAAATGATGAAATTATCGGGGAACGAATAGGGTGAACTTTCACTAAATTATCGAAGCACATAAAAATCGGGAAATTGCTTAGGTTGAGTTTGTAGAATGTTCTTATTTTTTTTCGTTTTCTTTTAGCCAAGTGTAAATGTGATGTGAAATGATTATCGATGGTAATGTTGAAATTAGCTGTACGAAGTCTGAGTAGTACATAGAGGATACTGTCGAATTTTAAGAAGGCACGAGGCAATCTTGTTTGTGTTTTTTTCTTTTTAGTTGTTCTAGCTTTTCTTATCTTTTTGTAAATTAGAAACAAATGTGATTCCTGCCAAAATGCTGGAAATGCAAGCTGAAGACTATGTGTGGGGTAGTTTCGAGCCAAACCCAACCTTAGTCGAAGCTAATTTTAACTCGGGACCACATTGGGACTGTCGCTTTTGACAATGGACAATGTCGAGCAGGCAGATGAAAGGTAAGGGCGCATCAACATCAGGCGCCAGAAGGAAAGGTTGAGACTGGGAGCAGCAGTCCCAGCACCTGCAGTTCCACGCGCCAGCGCCGCCGCATGGAACAAGATGGGTGACCGAGGAAGGGAAGAAGTGGTACACCAAACACAAGGAGAACAAATACTTCCTGAGGAGCACATTGCACGACCCATTGGCACAGAGTTCCCCCCGCATGGTACATCGGGATTGACGTTGTCATTACGATTCATTTTTGACGAGCCCAAGAGAGTGCAATCTGCACTTAATCCGGGAATTCTATGCCAACTGGAACCCGACACTCAGGAGTCACACCATAAAAATAAGGGGCAAGATTGTCACACTGGAGCCTCACCACCTCAATGCCATCCTAGGGGGCGCAAAATAATATACATACTCCTAAGAGCTAAATATCACCCACCCTATGCGGATATCAGACGCACATTGTGTGGAGCCCGGTCTACGGCACGTTGGAGCAGGCACAAGGAGAGGGGCTACCATCAGACACTGCCCTATGCACAGATGAACAGGGAAGCCAGGATCTAGCTTAAAATTGTTTGCCCTGTTTGATTCCGGTACATGACGATGACCCGGGATCGTAGATAATGGTATACGCCCTACTGAAAGGGCTGGAGATCAATATCGGGGCGGTGATCATATCCGCCATGAAGAGGGCCTGGTTGCACCAAGGGCACAGGTACGGATTCGGCGGGCTGCCGACTACGTTCCCGAGGGCCTGAGGTCGAGGAAGAGGCTCTAGACTACATTCCCGCAGTGGAGCAGGTGTGCCATAGATGTTAAGAAAGACTAGCGCACCCGACACCACCACGGGCCTGCTCACATTGGCCGAGCGACATGCTCGGGATGACCAATATATGTCCCGCATGTTCGGGATGCAGATGCTCCAGCTAAGCATAGGCGAGACCCTGCAACGAGGACGAGTTATGGCAATGACTTAGATTACCCTTTGGCGAGAACGCTGTAACACTATGTCGGGTGGGCCCAGCTTTTGTGGAGCCTGTAGATGATAATGTCCCCACTGATGAGAGACATCGTCGCGAGGATTCCGACCTTGAGTCGGAGGAGGACGATGGTGGAGACCAGACATGGGGGTTGGTGCGATAGCACCTGATGAAGAAGTGGAGTACTTTGACTGATCGGGGGAGTTTCACAAACCACTTGCTTAGGATTGTATGAACACTGGGACAAAGGTTCGATTTAAGTGTGGGGTGGGAGTAGTTAGGTGGTGCTGAATTTTGCTCTATCTTGTAGTTTATCAAATGTCTGTTGTTCGGTGTTTGAACTAATGTGACCTGTTTTTATGTGTATGTTCGCTGGTAAATATTGTTGTTGTGAAGCCGTGTGTGTGTGCTATGAATGTTGCTACCAGTGTGTAAATAGTTTTGTCAAAATTATCGAAGCATTTTCAAAAATTGTGAATTATTCTTGGGTTTCTTGGAGTTTGTTTTTCGGTTCTTTTGCCGAGAAGAGTCCTATTGAACCGAAGTCGTAAATAGTGACCGTTCTCTATGATGGATGGATGACGACCTTCTTAAGGGAAATGCCACGATAGAGTAGCTTTTTACTCAATTTTAGTTTGTGGTTGTATCCTATGCATGTTGCAATTTCTATGGCTATGAAATTCTTGTTGCGAGTTGTACATAATATTTAGATGGCAAAGATGATTCGTAGAAAGCATGCAAATTTTTGTACATATGTGAGACACTTATGCTATGAATTCCGATTCGGTGTGATTGAGGCTTAAATTTTGAATTCTTGTGATTAGCTGATTAAAGAGTCTGTGAAGTCGTCTTGAGTTGAGCATGTGCATCGAGTGTATAGTGAGGTTTGTTTATTCCATGCTATTGTGAAGTGTCGAGAACTTGCCTGTTGTGTGTACGAAACGAAATGAAGGAAGTAGTGTAGAAAGATGAAGGTTTTGTTAACCAAAAGTTTTTCTTGTTTTCCTTTTCATCCACCTTGAAGATTAAACTTAGTTGAACTGCTGAGTCCTTAGCCTTTATAATTTTTTTCTGTTTTTCTTTTGTCGAAAAGGGTGTGATCCAAGTTAACCCCTTCTTTTCATGGTCCTGAACCAAACTGGTTTTGTTACTGCTGAAAATATATAATTTTTCCCATGGTAAATAAAAGATGAATGATAAAAAGAAAAGAAAGGGAGGAAAACAAAGTGGATGAAAAGAAGAAAGAAAGAAAAAGTGTTTCGTGGTAAAAATGGCCAGATTTGAAGGAATGAAAGTTGTATAACCTTAATCTTTTCTTCTGTTAGTCTGGTGTGTTAAAGAAATGGGTGATAAAAATAAAGATAACTTCAAGAGAATAAGGAGGAAGGTAGAAAATATTTAATGATGGGATGTATTAAAGAGCGCTTAAGGAAGCTAGTTACTATTATTGGTTAGCCTATATATACTAGTTCCGTAGCTATATTACAACACGTTGTCCTACGTGGATCTTACATCACGATCCTATATTATTGGAGTAAAACACTAGAGGGAAGCTTATGGTTCATGACACAATGCATGTGAATTCTTTTGGGAGAGGAGCGAAAGTGTGAGTGTCTATACCCTGACATGAATTTCTTTAGAGTTCATGTGAGTAAAACAGGTGAATCTCTTATGTTGTGAGGGCACATGTTTGATGATAGAATAAATTGCCGGATATCTTGGTCAACTAATATGCATGAGTTTGCCGAGACGAGTCGATTCTTGTGCTAGGAGGTCTTGATTTATTAAGTGTCGTTGTAATGATGATATCTATGCAGCGTTTTCTTGATACTTTGTTGTGTGAACATAATCGGTATAACCGTAGCTCGATTTGTTTGTTTCAAAGTAGCCACATGGGATATCAATTTTATGAGGTGTATGGGCATTGTTCGAGGACTAACAAGATTGTGCGTGGGATAGGTGATCAGGGGCATATTTATATGCCAAATTGATACTCAAATATGTAGCTTTTGCCTTGTTTGTCCAACAATGTGTGTACATTCTCATGTAAATTATGCGGAAGTGTGATTTTATACTAACCAACATGATTAGCGTTGCTCTTGCGTGAAAACACACTTTTTGTGGAGTTAAATGACATGTTGGGAGAAATCGAAGATGAACTCGGGAACAAGCAAGGAAGCAGTTGGGAGAAGCAAGGAATATAGTACCCGTGATGAAGCCGTACACGCTGCCATCGCGGATGTGGTCCGTTTGGGAATTACAAATGCAAGAAATTCCGTGAGGGTCCGCAATCGCTTGCACCTGTATAACTCCCTGCACCTTGCACCTGCAGAGGGTCCTGATGCACCGTGGCACGCTGGGCATGCTCCGCGCTGGGTATGCCGTGGCCACGTTGGGAGCAATTACCTGGGCGGCCAATTTCCAAAGAGTTTCATGTTCTGCAACTGCAGTGACGAGGCGTACCATGCACTCCGTGACACGTTGCTTGTTATTCCTAAAAATTATCCTTCGTAGTATAAATAGAACAATTAGGGTTCATTTTTTAAATTGGCCTAATTTGGGGAGCAAGAACGTTATAGGCAGTTTGGCGACGAAAATTCTTAGGGTTTTCTCTATCCCTTTCTTCTTTCTTTCAATTGTTTGTATGATTTCCATTCATTTAACGATGTTCAATCCACAAATGAGTGGCTAATTCTCTATCTTGCTGAGGTTATAAACCACAAATTGAAATGTAATTGGCTGATTATTTGGTTGTTTCATCTTTTCTTCTATGGTTGTTCTATTTTAATTTGTTCTTACTTTCATGTTAATATTCACACATGAACAAATCCAAAACGTAAGCCACCCGAGAGGGCAAGAAACTAAGAAAGTTGTGAATTAATAGGATATGATCTGTTCTTTGTTTGGGAAAATTGGGAATTGATTTACCTTCTCAGGATAGAAATATACCTGAAAGTCGCATGAATATGTGGAACTGTCTTGTATGGCTGGAACTTGAATTTCTTCTTATCACGTAAACGTAGGTGGGAAGGTTCATGATCGTTAGTTAATACTATATCTTTAGTCCATAGGCATAAGTTCCGACTAGCAACCGGAGAAAAGATAAACCATGTATATCGATAATTGATTTCTTTACATGTTCGTTGTAGCCTCAGAGCATGCTCACATCATAGTTCAGACTCAACTGTATAAATAGGGTTTACTTAGTATAAAAATAGTTTTCAAAATACAAAAACTCTTCTTTACACCGTGTCTTCATTATTATAGTTGTTGTAAATTAACACTTGGAAAAGGTTTCCCACCCCGTAGTCCAGTCTGTGGGTTCGATATTCCGGTTCTGAAAGAGCTACTGGCACATTTGTACGACCCGTACACTCATGCTCATCAACCATAATAGCTGATGCTTGATGTTCTTGTTATGTGCTAGACACGATTGTATGATGCAAGTATGTTCAGTGTTTAAGCATGGAAAGTGTATAACTTTGTTTGAGGCACTTAGGCTCTTGAATTTGACTCAATATAATTGAAGCTTAATTTTGAATTCCCTGTGATTAGCTGAGTAAGAGTCTCCTGAATGAGTCTTGAATTACATGCAGTGAGTGTAAGGTTTTTGAGTATTCTATGCTATGTGGATTGTCTAGAACTTGCCTGGTGTGTGTATGAAGCGGAAATGAAGGATGTGAAGTGTAGGAGATGGTTTAGGCATTTCTCGAATTAACCTAATTTTATCCCTCGTTTTACCTACCTTGAAAAATTAATCCTAGTTAGCCCTGCTGGAGCCTTTATCATTCTCTTGATAGCTGCAACATAAGCTTAATCCTTTTCTTTATTAACCTTGAATTTGATACAAAACTCCTAAGCGCTTGAAGAAGAAAAAATCTGAAAGAGTAAAGGAGTGAGGAGAATGAAAAGAAATGAAAAGTAGCAGGTTGTAGAAGTTGAGAAAAGGTCAAAGGTGCACTTGTGTGAAATGGTTGATTACTGTTAAGGAGTAAGAAAAACAAAGTAATGAAAATTATTTATAGAGCTCCTTACTAACAAGTCAAAAGTGCCTAAATAAAAGGGAAAACAAAAGAGGATAAAGAAAACCATCAAGGATAAAAAAGTGAAGTAAGGGAAGGAGTCTGCAATGAGGGCGTGATGTATTAAAAGCGCTTAGGAAAGATAGCCACTATTACTGGCCATAATAAAATTCACCTGTACCTGAGCATGCTTACAACCTACAAAGTCCTACTTGATCTTACATTCATACATCCTCACCCGTGGAGTAAAACACTAAGGGCAAGCTTATGGGTCACACATGAAGCAGCATGTGAATTCTTATGCTTATTCATGTACCCACACATGTTATGATGTAAAAATTGTTTTTGCGTGCATTGGGTAACTTCTTTCCGGGAGGGCACATGTTTAATGAAGGATAAAATTCATGTGGGATTTCTTAATCAGTTGATTTGCATGAGTTTGCTATGATTGAGAGTCGATTCTTGAGGTTAAGAAGTCTTAACATAGTTGTATTTCATAGCATGTTCTATTTTTAGCTTGTACCCATGTAATCATTATAGCCGTAGCTTGAAATATCTTGCTAAATTATTATGTGTGAGACTCTCCATATGTATGATATGTAAAAGGCTGTTCGAGGACGAACAAGGCTTTAAGTGGGGTTGGTGATCACGGGAAATAACATAGGTCCTGTGGGATACGCTTTATAACTTAAATTAGTCGTGTTGTCTAAGCTATTGGATACATTTTCGTGTAATTTTATATAAAAGTGAAGATAATAAGCAACTCAACATGATTAGCCTTTTGTTTTGTAGGTTTTTGACGACTTTTGAGGAGCTAATTCATGAATTGGTGAAGTAGAGGCTTGGAGAAGGAATCAACACGCGAACGTCGGCAAAAGGAGGCCCAAAACAACCCACCTGCGCGTCGGCAACGTGCCACGCAGGCAGGCTGCCCAAGACAGCCCCCTGCATGTTGGCAGCGTGCCATGCGCAGGGTGGCTCCGCGACCAAAGGTGTGTGACGCGCTGCCCAAGCAGCGTGCCACGTTGCCATCGCGGCAAGATGCTGCCGAGGCCAGATTTTCGTTGATTTCCAGTGAGTTCGCGATGCCTCCGTGGCATTTGAAAGGTTCGCGATACACTCCGTGACACGGAGCCGTCCACTACAGCCAGCCTATGCAGGTTCTCCATTTACTATAAATAGGACCCTTAGCTCCTATTTCCTTTTGGTCACGATTTTATTCTGGAAAACTGCATAGAGTGAAGGGAGAAGTGGAGAACTCATCTAGGTTTATCAAATTCCCCTTCTCATCTTACCAATCTCATGTAAGTATGTAATTTAGAAGTAGATTAATAGTAGATTAGTGTAGTTTCACGAACATGGAATGGCAAGAACCCTTCCTCAGGGTTGAAGCCATGGATTATGATTGTGATTTTAAGGAGATTGTTTTTGGAATTAAATTATTGATTGTTATTTTCGTCTTGCATTCTGATTTGTTGGTTGTTTTTATGATTGATCACCATAAAAGCATTTTGTTAGCTTGGGAAATATTGAGAAGGCATTACCTAGGTCAGGACATGAGAATGTGGGGAGCATGAAGTAATCTCGGGAGAGGTTCCGTGTTTGGATAGAAATATATCTAACACCTTGCTTGGTTGACACACGGGGGTTATGAAAGACCAACTTGGGATGTCACATCACCACTTGAAGAAGTAGTTGGGCGGCTAGGTTGAGTTAAATGGTTAGACGTACGAAAGTCCCTAATCTTTTCCCCATAAACCACAACATAAATTGATTGCCCGCGACTAGGAAAATTAAACTCCTCGCCGCAATGATGCAGCTGGAGGCTAGATTAGCTGCCGTGTTTAGAGGCTCGAAAGACCATGAACATGCAATTCCCACTATGTGAAATAACAATTGATAGTCTCATGCTTGTTCCATTGCAAATCGTATTATCGCATGATTATCTGTTAACTCTATGTTGCCCTAGAGCACTTTCGTAATATGTCGTTGACCCCAAACTTAGACTTAAATATTCTTCAAACGAAAAAGTCTAATACCAACACTTTAAATATTTGAGATCACACTAGAAATGGATAGTTAGAGGAATGGGTCCAGTCCCCGTAGGGTTCGATAACTGGTTCTTAAAAAGAGCCACTATATTACTTGCACGAATTCAAGTGTACCCTATGGCTCATCATCTCTCATTAGTAGGGGTCCAAGGTTAGGTTCAAAAAAAATCTCTCTAGTGACCATGAGAGGAACCAACGACCCGTTGGTTCATCCAATGAGTCATTGTTCCTTTCCATGGTCCATTTTCGATAAGAATAGATTTTTGGCCCTGGAATAATGATCATCCAAATGAGTCATGGTATCAACCAACAACTCATTGCGTGAACCGATGGTTCCCGTCGGGCAACTTTTTGGATTTTCTTTCAGGGGCGTTTGTGTAACTTTTCACCTACTTAATCCCTAAACTACATCATTTGGGTACGTTTTGGAGAGAATTTAAGGGTGATCGACTCAATCCCTCTCATTTTCTCTCAACTCACAATTTTCGTAATGTAGAAGTTCCGTACGTACAAAGGCATAGCTAAGCTAAAGATTCCAATTTCCTTTAAGACTGCTCCAAATTTCTTTCCAAGGATTTCACTTACCCAGGTATGTGGGAATTCAACAAGGGAATTGCTTCCCTTGTGCCCCAAAACCCTCCCAAAGTTTTCTTATCGCTCTAGCCTTGAAGATCAGATATAGGGTAAATTTTAATTAAATCTGATTAATTCTTGTGGTTCGTAATTCATATGAGTTCTTGCTATGTTTCCACTAGCTTAATGGGCTTGTTTCTATTTTCTTCTCCATGTGATATTGTTTTTGTCACGCCCCAACTTGGGAGGCATAATCGGCATCTAATGCAAAACTAGGACCCGGGCGACCTAGTTGAGCATAAGCACCTCAGGTGCCTGCCAGTAACATAGAATCAAGAAAAAAAACAGCTATATCTCGGTTGTAAACACAGCCTCGGGCCGACAAGGCCACACAGCAAACCTGTAAAGAAACAACTAACCCAGCAGTCACAATAATAAAAGGATCCAATGCAGGTCGACAAGACCACCATGCTTTCTAAGTCATGATAGAAGAAAAACAGGTAGTCATATACAAACTATAGCCGACAAGGCTTCTAACTAATAGCTAAAATAGGCCCCACACGGTCAATAATGCACAACTAGCTAGGAACTAAAGACTGTGACCTGCAAGCCTCTAAGAGTGAAACATATTTGTTTCCATACAGGCCCTGCAAATTTCTACCCAAAATCTATATAACAAGGGGCAGCAAACCCCTTACTACCTGGAAACTCTAAATGAAAGGAGCTGACCAATCTGTTGACTCTGAGTAGCTGCTAAAGGAGGTCCTGAAACCTTTTTGTCTAAACCTGCAGGCAGGTATGCAGTGCCTCATGTGCGAACGTTAGTACATTATGTACCGAGTGTATGTGTAAGGCAATAATAATGGAATAGAAGCTGATAAAGAACTAAAAGTAATCAGTGAAAAGGAGCAGAAGTTAACCTGTATGCTTTTATAGCCATAGCCTACATCTAGTAGACAACTATACAAATAAGAGCGTAGGCTGTACGATTATATATTCATAAGCTATATCTAGCAAGCAAGTATACAACCAAGAACCTAATCTCTGCCCCCATAAGCTGGAAGGTACAATCATCACAAAGATAACCTACCTAGGGCCCCCAAAAGCCCCGACAAGTACAACACAATCTATATACCCCTAACTGTGTCATTATGGTGTCACAAGTAACTATAACAAAACCCATCCCCCGGCCTCCAAGATCAAGTAGCCTGAGCCCATGGGCTCCTGTAACTGTATCTGAGCCTCTTGGACTTCTGTAACTGCACCCTAGGCTGGCAAGGCCCTACTGAGCGTCAATAATTCCATTACGTCATAAAGGAAAGTTTACACGGCCGAATGGACTTTGATACGTCCTTATAGGCCTAATATAGTCCTTTTGGATATCACATAGATCCTTTCCGAGCACTCAGAGTTCCTAGGCAATGATACAACTAGCAATACTGAGGTCGTTTTAACGCCCACCCTTGGGAGGCATGACTGGCACCCGGTGCCCTACTGACCCTCGACTACTAGATCAATGAGCCTAAGCACTCTAGTGCCAGACTGGGTCTAATTCTTGATTTATGAAACAACGTCTATATAACGTGCTGTAAATACAGCCTCCGGGCCAAGGCCTATAGCTACCTATAGGAATATCACAAACCTACCCGCAACAACTACATATAATCCCAGGCCGACAAGGCCACCATGCGTACTAGTTATCACCGAAAAGTAAAATCAAGTGCTAACTGATCTCGTGACCGACAAGGTCACCAATCGACAACTGAACAAGGCCCCACAAGGCCATCACATGCAAACTAAAACATACACGTCCCCACACCTAATCGGGTAAAACTAACCACAGGTAATATACAATTTGCAAGTTTCTAAGAATAATAAGATAGTCGGGATAGGGCCTCGGCCTACCCATACTCCGCATAAAATAAAAAGGGAAGTAAACCTTTAGCTGTCAAGCTCCGGATGATAGGAGTTAATGACTCTACGGCCGGAACTATGAGGATCTGCTCCTCGTCTATGAGTACCTTCGTGCAAGTAATGCAATGCCCTAAAACGGGAGTCACATTTCACTAGTACCGAGTATGCAAAGCAATAACTGAAAATAACCGAAAGCAAACAATAATACTCGATAGATAATAAGTAATAGGAGACGAGCCGAGACCGACCGAAAAGAGCGTGAATCTCTATCAAGAGAGCAAGAGTCATACCTGGCAATATGGCGGTCTACTTTCTATCTATTAATAACTAACAATAACATAGCATACAAGAACCTACCAGCCCCCAGAAGCCGTAAGGTACCAACAAGCACACAATCTATATACCCTTACCCGTGTCATACCATCCACCTAGAAACTATGAGCATCCAACCAGCCCCATGGGTATGCAACATGGGATCGCCGGGCCCCCGACTATAGCTGTATCTGAGTCCAGAGGACTCCTGAAATCTGAAATCTGAAATCTATAATCTAAAATCTGCACCCCGAGCTAAGTGCTCGATAGGTGTGGTATAGTGCTGATCGCCCGCTATGGGGAATCTCGTATCCCATCTTCGTTCGTTGTAATGCATGCTACCCGTAGAGCGAAGTATCCTCACCCTATGGCAGGCAAGTCGACACAACTATTAACCCCCGGGCGGTCAAGGAAGCTCTAAGGGTGCCCAACACAAAACAATCATGTCTCCACGTGTATAGCAATAGGCACATGTAATATATACTAGATCTAATAATGATATTTATGTTATGGTGTTCTGCTTCAACTCATTGAAATGTACCGAATCCGATACTCGAAATATACCGAATCTGTAATAATATTTCTAGAATATTCTGCTGGGACTTATACTGTTTTACTGAATTTCATGCTGAACATGATATACGACTTAAAACACTCTACCGAAATTGCATCTATTTTTCTATACTAGAACTACTAGCTTGTCAAAAGAAACCGGCTTTACATAAATTTCAATTGCCGACTTTCCTCATTAACTGGCGTAGCTTTCGCTAGTATTCAGCTATTTCTCCCAACTATATTCATATTCATGAAGGAATAGAACTAATTCTACTATTATTTTGGAAAGAAACCATATTATGGTTATACCTACTGTTATTCTTCGACTTTATCAAAGAACGGCCGAAACTCGCTATTTCTAGAGGTCTAGAAGGGAGAAATACCACTTTAATGTTGGGAGTATATTAACACTAAGTTGGAGTATTCTCACTTGCCTAAAATCAGCGTGACGATGATTTTCCGGCCGAATTTCACGAAACTAACTCGCAAGAATGTTCTCATAGCCTTATACTTTGCTACCCAAAGTTAATTCGAGTTTGGACTGCGTTTGATGGTGTAAACAGAAAGAAATTTGATCAAACCCTTCGTTCCCCTCTGTTTTTGTTTGTTTACTCGAAATTATATGAAGGGAAAATAATTTAAACAAAGTGGGAGCCTTATATACTTGGGGCCTTGTCGCATTTGTCGAATGCGATTTATAAGTCTCATTTCCACGAATGCAATTATAAGTCGATTGCCTTTGTGACGCTCCGACTTGGCGCTTGTTCGGTCTCTCCCTGGTTCTTTCGCATGTATGGCACTCCTAAAACTCTTAACCAACATGCGAATAGGCCAACTAAGTGTCATGAACTTAGTGTAACATCCTTCCCCCTTAAGAACATTCTACCTCGAATGTTAACTTCCGCCATAGAAATTTTAACTTGCGTTACCTTTTCTGGAAAAATTGCAGAGTTTCCCTGTAATATGGACTATCTCAAAAATCCTGAAACGAAAAGTCCAATACAGTACTCTATATAATACTATAGCATCCATTACATATAAACCTAAGTCAAACATTCACTCATACACATGAATTAAAGCAAACTCATAAATAGCAATATCAAATACCTCTGACTAACTAAGTCTGAAATAACTGAGGGTATCTGGCTTTCATATCTTCTTCCTCGTTTCCCAAGTCATTTCCTCTCGGTTCCCGTTACGCCATAATACTTTGACAGAAAAAACATCTTTAGTTCTTAATCGGATCCGCTCGAAGGTCTAGTATGGCTACTGGAAACCTTCATAGGCCAACTCCTCTATAAAAATGAACATCTTGACTGGGACAATTCTGGAGGGATCTCCCTATGAACTTTCTCAAAGATTGATACATGGAAAATTGGGTGGATAGATTCTAATTCTTGAGGTAAGTCTAACTCATATGTGACTTGGCCTATTCTTCGGCGAACTGACAAGGCCCAACAAACCTCGGGCTGAGTTTTCCAAATCTCATTACACCCTCCATCGGCGAAACTTTCAAAAGTACCCAGTCATTCACATGAAATTCCAAGTTTCTGCGCCGCACTTCGGCATAAGATTTCTGGCGGCCTGAGCGCTTAGTAAATATTCTCCATAAGCTTTACTTTTCCTCCGACCGATGAATGATATCCGCCCAATCAATGCTGGGATTCTCCTACCTCAAACCAACCAACTAGAGATCTGGCACTTTCTCCTATAAGCCTCAAAGGGCGCCATCTAAATAGCTGAATGGTAACTGTTATTATAGGCGTACTGTGAGTGCTCATCCAAGCTACCTCCGAAATCCAACACATATGCTCGCAACATATCCTCGAGCGTTTGAATGGTGCGTTCTTCCCGCCCCATCCGTCTGAGGATGAAAGTTGTGCTTAGGGTTAACCTGGTCCCAAGCCTCTCTAAAATGATTAGAATTTAGCTGTAAACTGTGCCCTCACAAGATACTGACACCGGGAACACCATGCAACCCGACTCATTTCTACATATACGGCTCAAAGATAATCCTCGGTGGAAAAGGTAGCCCATCGACAGAAAATGAGCTTGATTTTGTCGTATCACAAGAATCACCTATATCGAATCATATCTACACCTGGTGTGGGGTAATCCTGCTACAAAATCCGTATTCACTACTTCTCATTTCCATAGAGGCACAGCTATATCCCGAGCCGGCCCGCCCGGTTTCTAATGTTCACTTGCCTTCTCGGGCAAGCTTGGGACACCGAGCTACGAATTCTTCTATCCCCTCTTTCATTCCTGGCCACCAGTAGATTTCTTTTATATCGTGGTACATTTTCATCAAACCTGGGTGAGAGAATAACAGGCATAATGTACTCGCCCATAATCCGCTCATGAAGCCCTGCAACATCTAGAACACAAAAGCGATTCTATATCGCAATACCCCATCTGTTGTCTAAAAATTTGTCACCTCCGAGCGAACTCGTTTATAAGATGAACAAGGCTAGGATCTTCACACTACCATTGCTTTACCTCCACGACTAAAGACGACACTGCAGTGTTCTGGATTACCGCTCTGTTGTCCTCTGTTTCGCGTTACACGAACGGCTAAATTGGCTAACTCGATGCAATTCCTGTGCTAATTCCCCACCGCTCAAGCTGTAAGTGCGACTTCTAGAAGATTTACGGCATAGCATCTGCCACCACATTAGCTCTCCCTGGGTGATACAGAATATTCACATCATAGTCTTTCAACAGCTCTAACCAGTGACCCTGCCACAAATTCAACTCTTCTGGTGAGGATATATTCTAGGTTCTTCTGATCGGTGAAAATATCCACGTGGACGCCATACAAGTAATGTCTCAATATCTTTAAGGCGTGAATCACTGCGGCCAATTCCAGGTCATGGGTAGGGTAGTTCTTTTCATGTTTCCTCAGTTGTCTGGAAGCATAAGCAATTACTTTACCATGCTGCATCAACGCACATCCTAACCCAACACCCGAAGTGTCACAATAAACCGTACAACCTTTCCCTCGTACCTTCTAGCAACGCTAACACCGGAGATGATGTTAACCTGTCTTTCAATTCTTGGAAGCTCTGCTCACATGCCTCAGTCCATTGAAACTTTGTTGCCTTCTGCGTCAGTTTAGTCAGAGGTGCTGCTAAGGTGGAAAATCCTTCAACAAACCTTCAGAGTACCCCGCTAACCCTGTGAAACCTGCATTCTGGGCTTCTGGAGTGGTAGGTTTGGGCCATGCTTTTCTTTACTGCTTCTATCTTTTGTGTATCTACCTGTACACCGCATCCGACACGATATGACCTTAAAAGGCTACTGAATTCAGCCAAATTCATATATTTAGAGAACTTGGCATACAACTGATGGTTTTTTGAGAACTGAGCATTGTCCGCAAATGATCCTGGTGGTCTGCCTCTGAGCGAGAATACACCATAATATTGTCAATAAACACTATCACGAACAAGTACAAGTATGGTCTAAAAATACTATCAGGTCCATAAACACACCAGCATTCGTCAGCCCAAAGGACAGCGCTAAGAATTCAAAATGTATCGTGATCTAGTCCTCAAGGCGCCTTTTGAATGTCCCTTTCACGAACCCAAACTTGATGATATCCGGACCTTAAGTCAATTTTGAGAATTTCACCCCTGTAACTGATAAATAAATCCATCTATTCTGGGAAGCGGATAATTTATTCTTGACTGTGACTTTATTCCGCTTCCTCGATAGTCTATACACATGCAGAGGGAACCATCCTTCTTTCTCACAAACAAAACTGGGCACCAAGGTGAAGTACTTTGGCCTGGATAAAGCCCTTGTCTAACAAACGTTCAACTGCTCCTTTAGTTCTCTCGAGTTCAACAGAGCCATGCGATAAGGGGGACTTGATATGGGCCGAGTGCCCGGCAATAAATCACTGCAAAGTCTATTTCTTCTCGGGGAATACCAGGTAACTCATCTGGAAATACATCGAGGAATTCATTCACCACTGGAATAGACTCCGAGAGTCTGAGTCTCTACCCGAACATCCTTAACTCTGACAATGTGGTGAATGCACCCCTTGGCTATCAACTTTATCGCCCGAAGATAGGAAATAAACCTACCTTTTGGTGTAGTTGTACTGCCCTTCCAATCTCGTACTGCCTCCCCTGGAAAGTGGAATCGAACCATCTTGGTCCAGCATTCTACATTGGCATAGGATGGAGCTAACCAATCCATACCCATAATGGCGTCAAAATCAACCATTTCTAACTCTAACAAATATGTTGTGTTCCGACGGCTAGCAACTCCTACTATACACCCTCGATAAACCCTTCTGGCTATGATAGAGTCACCGACGGGTGTAGATACTGAAAAGGGTTGCCGAAGAAATTCTGGTACAATACTGAACTTTCGAGCCACTAATGGGGTAACATAGGACAAGGTAGATCCCAAATCGATTAATACATAAGCGGGGTGAGAGAAAATAGTCACTGGCGTTCTGTCACAACATTTGGAGACGCCTCTGAATCTTGTATCCTTGGTAGTGCATAGGTACGGCTTGGGCCCATCCCTGAACTAGAGGCCCCGGGATCTGCCTCGGCCTCTCGCTTGCTGAAACCGAGGGCCTCGCGCCTAATGGGGCCGCCTGGAGCCAAGGACCCCTGATGCCCCGTCCCGTCTTATCCCGGTCACCCTAATCCTTGGCTGACAATCTCTCATCAAATGACCTTCATGTCCACATATATAACACCCTATGGGGCCATAGATTCGCAAGCTCCAAAGTGGCGCTCTACGCAAATAGGGCAAAGTGGAGGTGTATACCGCTATTCTCTTTCTCTCCTCTCGCTAGGTTGAATCTTACTAGTCAAGAACTTCCCCGCCGACTATGACTTCCTCGCGACTGAATCTACCCCCTCTGCTGCTGAATGGAGGCGAGGGTCTAGGTGGCCCATCTTACAACCGTGGCCTAGGCCCTCCCCAAATCTCCCTTGTAACTATCTCGACCTATCCCTATGGTGCTGTTCCTAACTTTGTTCGTCTCGCTATCATGTTGCCGCGCTGTCTCAGGCCCTCACAGTCCGAGCAAAAGCCTACACTCGAGCAATATCCATATCTTCCCACAAAGTAGTTGTCATAGTGCCTCAATATACTCTAGGTTCAGCCCTATAATAAAACCAAAGGACTCTAGATGGCATGGTGTCTACAAAGGCCGGAGCACAGCGGGCCAAAGAATCAAAACCGGGCAGTGGCGTATTCTCGAACACTCATCGCCCTTGCTCCAGTGTAAAAATAGTCCGTCCGGCCTATCGGATCTTCATGGTAGGTAATGGTCCAGGAAAGCCCTTGAAAAGCTGGACTAGGTCGGAGGGGCAACATCTCTCCATCGATACCTTTCCCAACTCTCATACCACAACACAGGAATATCCCACAGCCGAATACCGCCAATTCAATCGACTCTGTAGATGTCACATGCATTACTTGGAAAATCCTCTGCATCTGATCCAGGAAGTCCTGAGGATCCTCTGTCCGATCCGTCCCTATAACTACGGGGACCTAGTGCCAGGGAATTCTCAAACCCTCGGGAACTACCAGCCCACTCCGATAACTCTCAGCCTATAGGTGGTATTGACTCCGGCGCGAGTAGCTATCATTTGCGCTAATATAACTATGGCACTCCTAACCTCCTGGTCAGATGGTGTAGGTATAGGAATTGCCGGAGGTGGTGCGTCGTCCCAAGTGACTCCCAAGTGATGGGGTGTGAAGACTCGCTAAGAAGCTGTCGGGACAATGCCTTCCGTATCTCCCCTCGATCGGTGGATCTAATCGAGACTGGGGCATCCTGTTGGTGCCCTCTCCTTCTGCTATGTCAAATCTTTGGCCTGTGATAGGATGTCGCTGATCTGACATTTTATCTGTAAACAAACAGTATAGTAAGCTTAGGTACTCAACCCTATACTATACCGCTCTATGACACGACCGAATGTGAAGAAAGAGTAACCATCCAATCAAGCCTTGCAGCCTCCCGCCTAGGGTATGTGGAGGCACAACACATCCATAAAAAAGACTCTACGAAGTACACCTTGCGTACTCGGGATACGACCTCGCCCGATACCAAGTTTGTCACGCTCCCGCCTTGGGAGGTATGACTACTGGTACCCTACTGGGACCTGGACTGCTGGACTACCGAGCCTAAGCACTTCCGGTGCCAGGCTGACTCTAATTCTGATTTATGAAAACAACTGCCATAATGGTTGTAAATATAGCCTCCGGCCGACAAGGCCTATAGCCACCTGTAGGAATATAACAGCTGCCCAGAACAACTGAACATAACGGAATCTTAGCGGGCCGACAAGGCCACCATGCTAACTAGTTATCACTGAAAAGTAGAATCAAGTGCTAAACTGACCAGGATCGATAAGGTCACCAATCGACAACCGAACAAGGCCTCACACGCTATCACATGAAACTAAAAACATACACATGGCCCCACATGACCGATACAGCTAACCACAGGGAATATACAATCCGCAAGCCTCTAAGAATAATAAGATGGTCGGGACAGGGCCCCGACCTACCCATACGGTACAAACAAAAAGGGAAGTAAACCTTTAGCCGCCAAGCTCCTGGATGATATGAGCTGAAGACTCTGTACGCTAGTCGGAACTACAGTGAGGGATCTTCTCCCTCGTCTATGTGTATCTGTAGGAAAGTAATGCAGCGTCTAAATGGGCGTCAGTACCACTGGTACTGAGTATGCAAAGCAATAACTGAAAATAATTGAAAGCAAACAATAATACTAATAGATACTAAAGTAATAGGAGACGGGCCGAGACTCGATCAAAAGATCGGGACCCCATCAAGTGGGAGTAAGAGTCATACCCGATAACATGGCGGTCTACTTTCATCTATTAATAACTAACACAACATAGCATACAAGAACCTTTATACTAGCCCCCATAAGCCGTAAGCACCAACCAGCACACAATATATATACTCCCTACCTGTGTGGTGTACCGCCCACCTAGTAACTATGAGCATCCCGTCGGTCCTCCTCGGGTATGCAACTTGGGCTCGTTGGAGACCCCGATCATAGTTATATCTGGAGTCCGGAGGACTTGAAATCTGAAATATGAAATATGCACCCCGGGCGCAAGCGCTCGACAGGGGGTGTGTTATAGTGCGGATCAGCCTGCTATGGGGAATCTGCATCCCATCTTCGTAAGTTGGCGGATGGCATGCCACTTCATAGAGCGATGTATCCTCACCATCTAGCTGGCTAGTCGACACATCTATTAACCCTGGGGCGGTCAAGGAAGCTCTAAGGGTGCTCAACACAGAACAATCATGTCTCCACAAATAGCAATAGGCACATGTAATACATATACTGGATCTGATAATAATATTTTTATTCGTATTCTGCTCGAACTTCATAATATAAAATGTACTAAATCCGATTCTTAAATATACGAATCTGTATTAATATTTCTGGGAATATTCTGGCTGGGACTTATACTGTTTTACTGAATTTCATACTGAACATGATATACGACTTCGAAACACTCTACTGAAATTTTTACTATTTTCCTGCATTTAGAACTAGCTTCGAAAGAAACGGCTTTACATACCTCAACTGCCAACTTTCTAATTAACTGGAGTAGCTCGGCTAGTATTCAGCTATTTCTCCCAACTGTATTCATATTCACGAAAGAAAGAATTACTTCTACTATTATTTTGTAAAGAAACCATGGTTATCACTCTACTGCCTATTCTTCGACTTATCGAAGAACGGCTGAAAACATGCCATTTCTTGAGGGTCTAGAAGGGAGAAATAATTTTTGAATGATGGGAGTATATTAACACTAAGTTGGAGTAATTCTACTTACCTTAATTCGGTAGCACGACAATTTTCCAGCCAAATTTTGGGAAACTAACTCCGCAGGAACACTCCTCGTAGCCTTATACTTCGCTACCCGAAGTGAATTTGAGTTTGGACGCATTTGATGGTGTAAAACAGAAGGAAATTTAATCAAACCCTTCTGTTCCCTTGTTTCTGTTTGTTTACTGGAAATTATAAGAAGGAAAATGATTTAAAATGAAATGGGAGCCTTATATACTTGGGGGCCTTTAAGTCGCATTTTTTGAATGCGATTTATAAGTCGATTTGTCGAATGCGATTTATAAGTCACATTTGCCTTGCGATGTCTTAATTTGGCGCTTGTTCGGTCTCTCCTCAGGCCCTTTTCTCTCACGTGGCATTATAAAACTATTAACCAACATTCGAATAGGCCAACTATGTCAAGAACTTCACGGGGTGTAACAAAGCCATTTGATGGGAGACAACCTAAGGTGGGTCAATCCCTATAGGAGTATGATGTTAAAGCCTGTAATACCCCAGAAGTTCCTAGGACTAGACTCGGGATTTGAAATGAAAATATAGAAAGAAATTTTAAAATTTTACTCAGAATTAGACTCATTGTTAGGGTCGTTGGTGGGACTAACCATCCGTTGGAAGTGCCCGCAGAAAATTTGCTGGTAGGTCGGGAAGCAATGGGTCTTAGGACGACCCGTTGGTTGAAGAAATGGATGGTTGGGAGGAGTTGTCAAGAGGATGGTCTTGGGTAATAAAGGTTGGCATGAGTCATGGGACGACTCGTTGTTGGGAGCAACGAGTCATTGTAAGTGTACGTTGGGAGGAATCCCAAGATAAGTGTGCAGTGACGATGACTGGAGGCTGATGAGTCATTGGAGCTTGTAACGACTCGTCCAATCAGTTCGTGGTAGGAGACTTGAGAACAGAATCAGGGATAAGACAACGAGAGGAACACGACTCGTGGGAGCTTGTAACGGCCGGATCGATCGTCATTGGCGAAGCAACATTTTCCTGTGTTTCATTAAGGGTATTTTCGTCATTCCTAAGCCCTAGGTCCCTAAACTACATCATTTTAAGCTCATTTAGCAGGGTATTAAGGGGTTTAACCTATTCTAGGTATCCCCACTTCGTGCATGCAACCTAGACCCTCTCCTTGAAGATCAAGTTTGAGGAATTTCATCAAAAATTTTCAATTTCCTTTGGGCTTTCAAGTAGGAGTTTGAATTTGATTTACGCAGGTATGTTAGGCTATGAATGGGAGCTCTTTTCATTCCCATTCCCTAGTTACTTCTCAAATTTTATGGTTTTCAATTCTAAATTTCAAGTCTCATGATCTATGGGGTTCATCCCAATTCTTGTGAATTTCTCTATGATCTACTCATAGGTCGATTCCTTTCATGTATTAAATGATGTTTTATGATTTATTGGAAGATTTTATAACTATTTCAATTATAAATGTATTGATTTGAATTTAAATCCAATATTGCCCAATTATGTATGTTTTATGAAAAGTCAAGTTATGATTTCATTATGATCTGATCTATAATTAGCCCAATTATGATTTGTGCTTTATTATAAGATTTCTCCCAACTACTTATCATGGATTTATGAAACGTCAAGTTATACATGTTTTACGAGAATGCATAGATTTCATGATTTACGAATTTATGACTTCACAATTTATCGATCGCTTTTTCATGATAACCAAGTGTATTTTAAAATGTGGATCAATGATGTGATTATTTATTTGGCCATGAACTTATGAATGATTTTATGATTACGATATAATCCTCATGTGCATGTTTCTTAGATAGCAGTATAGCACCGAGTAGCCCGGTGCTCAAAGGACTACACCGATGTCTCAAAACTACATGCCACCGTAGGTTTTGTATATTCAAATGTTAATGGATTCCCTCTTCGTGATAAATACATACTGCACGTCCCTTGCCTGGCAAGCCTGGGATAGCTCTGCCCACTTGAATCAGGCAGTTGGGGCATCATGTAGGGCCTCCTATCATGATGGTGTCAGTTATGACGAGTCCTCCCATTGTTCCTCATGATTCATGCATGGTTATTTTTATGTTACTTTGGCTCAAGTCATGTTTAAATGAAGTTTTCAACTATGATTATGATTACGACTGATTTATGAATATTTTGAGAACCTTGAGCCCTTATGTTTACATTGTGATATTTATGTTATGATCATGTTGTCCTTACCTCTTAAGAACTCTTGCGTATTTTAAATTGACCGTTTTTACTTACCTTGAATACTCAGTACATTCCAAGTACTAACCACATACTCTATGCAGTATCATTTCATGATACAAGTCCGAAGGATCAGCCTTAGCTGCCATCATTAGCCCCTGCTTCCTCATGACCTATCCCGCTGGTGTTGGTGAGTACTCATCCTTTGATGACATTCAGTCACTTACAGTTTGTTATGTTCTTTCATTAGACTTTGAGCTAGTTGGGGTGCTATCCCATCAGCTCATTTGTTATGTTAGTTGTTGAGTTATCGAAAGAAGAAACGAAAATGGAAATGTGTCCATGAGAATGGCAATGGAGATGGGCACCCGCAGGGCCCACCAGCCCATGAGGATCATGTACCCGAGCAGTTGCCCACGCGCAGTTCAAGAAATCCATACAGATGCTAGCTCAGCCTTGATTTCCTGGTTCATGCATAGTAGAGAATTTCTTCAAAATGGGAATGCGATGGCGGCAAGAGTCGGGAGATTTTCCAAGGATAAATCCTTTGAGCTTCTTAGGTAAAGTTGGACGAGGATCCACACGAGTTCATTGATGAGATTAAGTGAAGATTACCCAGACTGTGGAGGTGACCGGAGAGGAGTGTGCCGATCTAGCCTTGTATCAGTTGAAAGGGGCTGTGCACATCTGGTTTAAACAATGGAAGGGATAGCAGGCAGTTAGAGCAGGCCCTATTAGTTGGGAGGAGTTTCATGTCGCATTTCTCGATCAGCTTCTTCCTTGTGAGATGAGGGAGATTAAAGCAAGGGAGTTTGTGAACCTGAAGCAGCGAACATGACAGTCCAGAGTATGTGTTGGAGTTCACTAATTTGTCCAAGTATGAACCAGATCTAGTGGTTGATCAAAGAGCTTGGGTGAGCTGGTTTGTACATGAGTGGCGGACTACTCCGGACAAGGATTGTAGGATCTCCATGGTTCATTAGGATATTGATTTTCCTGGATATTTTTGGCTACACGCCCAACAGATGGAGGCAGTGCATCTGAGAGAGAGAGAGGCCAAGAGAGCCAGAACAGACTGTTATGGGGTCTCTCAGAAAAGATCCGAAGGCGGACACGCGGCCAGCCTCATCATAAGTCATTAGCTATAGAACCATCATTGGCTAGTTCCCGTCCAGATCGCGAGGGGATCAGAGGAGAAGGGCCTCAAGTTCGAGTGACCATAGGAGCATACAGATAGAGCACACCTTTTCGGCCTTCGGGAAGTGTGGCAAGAGTCATACAGAAGAGTGCTTGATGGGATCGGATATTTGTTTTGGGGTGTCGTAGATCCGGGCACATGTGCCGAGCGTCCCTTGGCTAGATAGTGTTGGTAGAGGCCGTGCTCAGGCTACCAAATCTCAGCACCAGCACGTCCATCCCAGCAGGGCGCATCCACCAAAGGCGGTGGCGACTCAAAGACTCAGAACAGGCTTTATGCTCCCGCATCCTCGCCAGAGCAGAGACTCTCACCAGATGTGGTTACTGGTATGTTACGAGTATTCCAATCTTTGATGTATATATATTGTTAGATCTAGGGGCTACTTTATCTTTTATGATGCCTTATGTTTCTAGTAGTTTCTAGGTCACTCAAAAGATTTTATCGAACCCTTCTTAGTCTCTACTATTGTGATTATGTTATAGCTAGACGGGTATATAGAAATTGCACTATCGAAGTCCTTTAGAAAGTCACCTCAACATGTTTAGTATAGTTATTTATGACTGATTTTGATGTTATCCTCAACATGGATTGGTTATATACATGCTATGCCTCGCTCAATTGTAGGACCCATGCAATAGATTTCAAATTTTCTGTGAACCAGCCTTAGAGTTAAAGGGTAGTTCAATTGTGCCAATAGGTCTTTTCATTTCCTACCTTAAGGCCAGAAAGATGATTTCTAAGGGTTGCGTGTACCACCTAGTTAGGATTAAGGATGCTACGTCGGAAACCCCGACTATCCAAATACACCCTATAATGTGTGAGTACCTAGAAGTGTTTCCGTGATGATCTAACAGAACCCCTCCCGAGCTGGAAATTGATTTTGTATTGACCTTCTCGATACGCAGCCCATATCTATTCCTCCTTATAGAATGACTCCAGTTTAGCTAAAGGAGTTGAAGGAGCAGTTTAAACACCTCTTAGACAACAGATTCATCATACCTAGCAAATCCCCATGGGGCACACCGATTCTCTTGTGTGAAAGAAGGATGGTTCTCTTCGTTTGTGTATTGATTATCGAAAATTGAACAAAGTTACCATTAAGAAAAGGTATCCTCCCCAGGATTGATGATTTATCGACTAGCTTTAGGGTGCTAAGTCCTTTTCAATGATAGATCTCGACCGATACCACGCTCGTGAGTTCCGAGAGAGCGCTTTACATCCCGAAGACAACCTTCAGACTGCATGGTCACTATGAGTCTATAGTTATGTATTTTGTACTAACAAATTCTCTTGGAGTTTTTTATGGATTTGATGAACAAGGTGTTCAAGCCTTATTTGATATGTTCATGATTGTATTTATAGATGATATTCTCATATACTTGATCAAGTAGGAGCATGCTATTCATTTAAGAGTGGTGCTACAGACTCTGAAGGATTGTCAATTGTATGCGAAATTTAGCAAATGTGAGTTTTGGTTGAACTCAGTGGCGTTTTAGGGTCATGTGGTGTCAAGCGATGGCGTACAGGTGGACTCTCAAAGGATAGAAGCGATGAAGAATTAGCCCAGACCGGTGAATCCTTGATATCAGGAGTTTCTTAGGCTAGCTGGTTATTATCGGAGATTTGTTGAGGGGTTTTCATCCAAAGCTCCCGCTGACTAAGTAGACCTAGAAGAAAGTGAAGTTTTAATGGTTGGAGGCTTGTGAGAAGAGCTTCCAAGAGTTGAAGAGTCGACTCACCAGCACCAGTGTTAACCCTACATAAGGGTACCGATGGGTTTGTGGTATTTTGAGACACTTTAAGAATCGGCCTTGGTTGTGTATTGATGCAGCACCATAAGGTCATAGCCTATGCTTCCAAGCAATTGAAGGTCCATGAAAAGAACTATCTGACTCATGATCTTGAATTACAAAGTGGTGGTATTTGCTCTAAAGATTTGGAGACACTATTTATAAGGGTCCAAGGGATGTGTTTACAAAACAACAAAATTCTACAATATGTGTTCACTTATAAGGATCTAAATTTGTACCAGAGTAGGTGGTGGTTAGAGCCGTTGAAAGACTATGATATGAGTGTCCTCAATCATTCTAGCAAGGCAAATGTGGTGGCAGATGCTCTTAGGAAGATTTCTATAGAGAGTGTGTACCATGTAGACAAGGAAAAGGAAGGAATTAGTAAAGGATTTCCATCAGCTTACACGGCTGGGAGTCCGTCTTGTTGACTCAATGGATGGTGTCATTTCACAAATGGGTTAGAATCATCTTTGGTGACCGATGTTAACGCTAGGCAAATTGAGGATCCTATTTTTTTGAAGTTGAAGGAAGCCATTCAGAATCAGAAAGTAGAGGTCTTCTCTAAAGGGGGAGATGGTGTGCTCCGATTTCAGGTCATTTGTGTGTACCAGATGTTGGTGACTTGAGGGAGAGGATGTTGCATGAAGCTCATGGTTTCTGATATTCGCCATCTGTGTGCCACTAAGATGCCCGTGACCTTACGAGAAGTCTATTGGCGGAATTACATGTCGCGAAAATTTGTGGCTAAGTGACCAAATTGTTAACAGGTGAAGGTTGAGCATCAGAGACTAGGAGGTGTGCTTTAAGACATTAGTATCCCTACTTGGAAGTGGGAGGATATAAATATGGACTTATTATTGTGGTTACCTTGCACACGTCGACAGTATGACTCTATTTGGGTGGTTATGGATAGGTTGACTAAAGAAACTCATTTTCCACCGATCAAAACTACCGATTCAGTGGAGGATTATGCTGTTGTACATTCGAGAGTTAGTTCGATTGCATGGAGTTCCTCAGTCCACTATATCAAATAGAGGTACCAATTTACCTCCCAATATTGAGATAATTTCAAAAGACTCAGTACCTAGGTTAAGCTTAGCACAACATTTCACCTGCAAATAGATGGTCAAGCAAAAGTGACCATTTGTGACTTTGGAGGATATATTGAGAGCATGTGTAATTGATTTCATGTAGTTGGGATGATCTTACCTCTTACTGAGTTTTCATACAACAACAGCTACCATTCTAGCATTCAGATGGCTTCGTTTGAGGATCTTTATGGGCGAAGTTGTAGATCACCTATCAAGTTGGTTCGAGGCTGGTGAAGCCGCGATGATAGGACCCGTATCTCACCACGAGGCTGGAAAAATTCAGCTTATATGAACATGTTGAAACAACTCAAAGTCGTCAAAAATCTCATGTGGATGTGAGGAGGAGGGAAACTTGAGTTTGAAATTGATGATTGGGTGTTTCAAGGTATCCCATGAAGGTGATAAGGTTCTCCAAAGAAAGGGAAACTCGGGCCCATTATGTTGGCCCGTACCGAATTGTGAAACAGGTTGCCAAGGTAGTATATGAGTTAGAGTTTCCCTCAGAATTAGCTTTAATTCATCCAGTTTTCCATGTATCGCTCTTAACGAAGTGTTTGGGTGATCCGACTTTGGTTGTCCTAGTGGACAAAGTGTCGATGTGAAAGATAGCTTGAGTTATGAGGAGGTTCCGTAGAAAATACTTGGATTGCCAGGTTTGGAAGCTAAGAAACAAGAAGTAGCCTTAGTCAGGGTTTTGTGTGGAGGAACTAACATGTTGAGGGAGCTACGTGGGAAGCTGAAGCAGATATGATGGCTAGATACCCGCATTTATTCCCTCCATGCTCAATTACAGCTTAAGGTATCGCTCTCCTTAGTATCCAATTCAGTTCATGTTCAGTTCACGTTTCCCAGATTTCTTCATGAAAATGTATGTATGTGTGATTTATTAATCAGTTCAGGCTTGTATTCTAGTCCAGAGTCAGTTACTCCATCAGTTTTTAGCTCAAATTTTCGGTATTTGGTATGGTAGTTTCATTTTTCCCAACAAGATGTTTACCCACATTCGAGGACGAATGTTCCCAAGGGGGAGATATTGTAATACCCCAAAAGTGCCTAGGACTAGACTCAGGATTTGAGATGAAAAATAGCAGGAAATATGAAAATTTTACTTAGAACGACTTATTGTATGGGTCGTTGGTGGGACTAATGACCCCTTGGAAGTGTCTGTGTGAAAATCAGCAGGTAGGTTGGGAAGTAACAGTCTCAAGATGACCCATTGGTTGAAGAAATGGATCATTGAGGAGTCATTAGGAGAATGGGTCTTGGGCACGAAGGCCAGCATGAGTTTATGGGACGACCTGCTGTTGGGAGCAATGAGTCACTGTGTTGGGAGGAATCTCAGGATAGGGGCAGTGGTGACAACGGATTGCGCGACGAGTTGTTGGAGCTTGTAACGACTTGTCCTGTCCTATCGTGGTAAGAGACTTGAGACCAAAATTAGGGATGAGACAATGAGAGGAATGACGACTCGTGGGAGCTTGTAACGATGCGTTGGATCAGTCATGGTCACTGTCAGTGCAGACTTTCTAGGTTTTTCATTAAGGGTATTTTCATCATTTCTAATCCTAGGGTCCTAAAGTACATCATTTTAAGCTCGCTTAGCAGGGTTTTAAGGGGGATAAACCTATATTAAGTATCCTACTCCATACATGCAGGCTAGAGCCTTGCTTGAAGATCAAGTTTGAGGAATTTCATCAATATTCTCTTTCATTTCCTTCGGGCTTTCAAGTGGGAGCATGAATTCAATTTACCCAAGTATGTGAGGCTATGAATGGGAGTTCCTTTCATTCCCATGCCCTAGTTCCTTCTCAAAATATTATGGATTTCAATTCTAAATTTAAGTCCATGATCTATGGGGTTTATCCCAATTCTTGTGAATTTCACTATGATCTATCTATGGGTCGATTCCTTTCATGTATTAAATAACGTTTTATGATTTATGGGAAGATTTATAACTATTTCAATTATAAATGTATAGATTTGAATTTAAATATAATATTTCCCAATTATGTATATTTTATAAAAAGCCAAGTTATGATTTCTGTTACACCCCGTAAATTCTTGACATTTAGATGGCCTATTTGCATGTTGGTTAAGAGTTTTAGAATACCGTACATGCTAGAGAAAGGACCGGGGGAAGATCGACAAGCGCCGCATTGAACCGTCGCTGCAGAGGAGTGAGGCCGGATGCACTCTCCGCGATGTAAGCACATGCCACGAGGCTATCCTCTCGCGATGGACAACGGCTACGTAGGGCTGTCCAGCTCGGAGTATATAAACCCTCCACTTCGGTTAGCTCTCATTTCAACATATAATTTCCAGCAGAAACGAAGGGGAACAGGGGAAAACAAGGATTCCTTATAAATATTCATCCAATTATGTCATCAAACGCAGTCCAAACTCAAATTAACCTCGGATACCGAAGTATAAGGTTGTAGAGAACATTCCTGCGGAGTTAGTTTCCTGTGAAATTAGTCCGTGAAGCGGCGACCCCACCGAGTCAAGGCGTAAGGGGAAATTACTCCAAACTAGTGTTAATATACCTAGCCCTAAAGTGAGTATTTCTCCCTTCCGACTTCCAGAAATACAGGTTTCGGTTGTTTTTCTATTAAGTCAAAGTTTGGGCTCTATATATATTCAAAGTAGGTTTTCTTCCAGAATATTTATGAATTTAGTTCTATTTGCTATGAATATGAATGCGCTTGGATGAAATAGCTGAATATTGGCCGAGTTATGCCAATAGCTGGAAAGCCGATAACTGAGGTATGTAAAGCCAGTTTCTTCGGCAAGTTAGTAATTCTAGTATAGTAAAATAGAATAAATTCTAGAAGAAAGTCCAGAAGTCGAGTATAAATCTTAGTGTGAATTCAATAAATATGTTTTTGTATTATTATGTCGTATTCATAATAAAAGCTTCTAAGAATTAGTATCTCGATAGCGAGATATTCCAGACTCAATATAGCTCAGTATCAGATTCAGTTTAATTCAACAAGAGATTCAGAATAGAATATCAGATCATGGACAGTATTATAAGGTTTATTATACATGTTATATGTGATTATTGTTGTTTGTTGAGACTCGATTGTGCTATGTGGGCACCCTTAGAGCTTCCTTGCCGCCCAAGGGTTAATAGTTGTGTCGACTCACCCCCAGAGGGTGAGGTATACTGCTCGGACCAAACTACACGCAAGTGCACGGGTCGTACAAGTAGTAAAGTGGCTTTATTTCAAGCCAAGTATCGATCCCCATTGTGGACTGAATACGGTGGTATTTATCCTAATTGTTGGTGAACGATATCGCCATGAAGGTAGACAATCAAACAAATAATAGTTTTATGAGTCAACATTAATATTAATAAGAACTCAAGTAAAAAATTGTAAATTAAAGTCTGAATGTCGAGGTTAAGGCAAACATGCAAGGATGTAATTGGTTAATTATAATCAGTCAATCTTCTCAAGGTTGTTAGTCAAGAATTAATAACCTATGGATTGGATCTTCCGACTCCTTCAATTAAAGAATCATGAGACTTACGTTACACATTTGTGGATGCAAAACCCCATGCTATAGCCATACATAACAAATTCCATAAATGACTATAATATGACATTACGTATATATATATTTCTATTCCTAATGTAAATTTTCTCAATTTTCTAAACTAAGAAAAGATCATATCCCACCAATTCACATCTATCCAATTAATTTTTCTTTCAGAATCAAAATTGGAATTCTAAGATATACATTAACATTGGTCAAACATTGTTTTAGTAAAAACAAGAATTGATAGAACAACCATTATGGAGAAGATGAAAACTAAAAATAATTGTAATACCATATGCCTACAAATCTTCTTAACCTCAGTAAGAGGTGAATTAGCCACTCAATTTTGAATTAAACATCTTCAAACAAGTAGAATGCACATAAGCAATTGAAATTAAAGAGAAAAAGGAAGAGAATTAACCCTAGTAATTCTTCTTCTCAACCGCCCGCTAACCAATGCTCTTGCTCCAAAAATGTCAGATTGTTTAAATAAAACCTAAGTGTTCTATTTATAATAGTGGGAATTTTTCCCGAATAAGAAACGTGGCACGGAGTGTATCGCGGAGCATCACCTCTGTGCCACGGTGCCATCGCACACCTCTACTGGAACTTGAGGTTCCGGATAATCACCCTCAGCATGGCACGGAGTGCATTGCAAAGCATCATCTCCGTGCCACGGAGGTAACGCTACACTCACTGGAATTTGACATAAATTTCCTCCTAGGTGAATGCCCTCCGCGATGGTAGCGCGTGACACAGAGCCATCGCGGAGCCCCTATTTTGGCCAATTTTCCTTGTCAACATCCACCTCTTGCTTCCGAGTCCATTTCCACACTTCACCAACGTGTAGATTAGCTTCCAAAATTCCTTTGTAGAGTGCAAAAACACTAATCATGTTGGTTAGTATAAATTCACATTTACATGAAAATCACATGAGTATGCACATACAAAAGTAGATAAACAAGTAGAAATGAAGTATTAGAGTATCACTTGGGCATGCAATTATGCCCAAGATCACCTACCCCACACTTAAAACCTTTGTTCCTCCTCGAACAATACTCTCACATCTCATGCGATTGAAACCCAAGCATAGCTAACTTAGCGCGACCATTCAAGCTACGGCTGTAAGGATTATTTAAGATAGCAAATCATCAAGAGAGCATGCATGGTTTACCAATAAAATGAAGTACACCACATTAAGACCTCCTAACCTCAAGAATCAATTTTCGATCTTGGCAAACTCGTGCAAATCAACCGATCGAGACATCCGACATGAATTTTATCTCTTGTCAAGCATATGCCCTCGCAACACAAGAGAATTACCCCATGTGAACTCGTAATATTTCCAAAGAACTACATGTAGGGGTATGTGAATAAGATTACGTTCGCTCCCAAAAGAATCCACATGCATCATGTCGTGAACCATGTTTGCCCCTAGTGTTTCACTCACTACTTTAAGGATGCGTGATGTAAGATCACGTAGGACTTAATGGGTTGTAATGCTTTCAAGGGAACTAGTAAATACTGGGCTAGCCAATATTAGCAACTAGCTTCCTTAAGCGCTTTTTAATACATCCCACCTTCATTACGGACATTGCTTCTTCCTCAATCCTCTCACTCTTGAATTTTCTTTATTTTGTTCCCATTTCTTTAGGCACACTCGACTTACTAGCAAAGAGTATTTAAGCAACGTTTTTCATTCATTGATTTTCTTACTCTCTACTATTAATTAATCAATTTTTAAACAAGTGCACCTTGACCTTTCTTTAACTTTCACGACTTCCGCTTTCCCTCCGTTTCCAACTTCTCACTCCTTCACTTTAGGAAAAATTGTTTTTCTTAAGCCTAGGAGTTTTGGATCAAATTCACGGCTAATGAAAAAAGGGATTAAGCTTGGTTTGTGTCTAATAAAGAATAGGCTAAAGGCTCAATGGGCTAATTAGGATTTAACATTCAAGGTGGGTACGATAAGGGGAGAACTTTAGGTTCATTCAAAGAGAATGCCCTTTCTAAGCAATCCACATCCTTCATTTCGTTTAGTATACACACCTCAGGTAAGTTCTATGTACTTCACAATAGCATGGAATAGTCGTAACCTCACACTCACTGACATGTCATCCAAGACATATTCACAGACTCTTCATTCAGTTAATTACACAAATTCACTATTTAAGCCTCGATCACACCGAATCAAATTCTAGGGTCTAGGTATTCAACATGTTTAACACATTTGCATGCTTCCATACGACCGACTTGCATCTTACAATCAATGCAGGTAACACGTAATAAAGAATGTTAAACCATTAATTAGCTACACGTTTGGAAAACAAATGAAAGAAAGAAAAAGAAAAAAACTTGTTCTATCGACTAAATTTCCCTTAAGACGATCGCCATCCATCCATCATAGCGAACAGTCGCTATCTACGACGCTTCTGGGCTCAAGGGGACTATTCTCGGGGAAAGCACCAAAACAAAAACCGAGAAACCCAAACAAAAATTCGATAAGAAAAATTTAAATATAAAATTGAAACATCTACACATCACGAAAAATTTACATATCACAGAAAATTTACACATTCCACGCAGCAGCAGCAAAATACGACATAACACTAACTACTACAATTTTGTTAGTTGCATAACATGAAACACAACAGTCACAACGTCAAAATTAGCACAATCCACAGAAAAACAAACACAACAACCTAGCACCTAACTACTCCCACCCCATACTTAATTGGAACACTGTCCCCAGTGTTCACATAGTTGTAATTTAAAAACAAAGTTTGGGTGGTGAAACTCCCTGATCAATCAAAATATTCAATCTCTTCATCGTGGCGCCTCATCCCCAAGATCGGGAATCGCCCCCACCGTCCTCATCCGACTCAATGTCCGAATCCTCCCGGGCAAGCCTCCTCATCAGTAGGGACGTCATCATCCACGGGCTCTACAAATACGGGCCCCACTTGGCATAAAACTCAGGCATTCTCATTGAATGGATAATCCAATTTGAGCTGCCACAACTCATCCTCCGTTGCGGGCCTTCCACCGATGCGCAACTACAACATCTGCATCCCATAAGCATCTGGGCCATGTATTGACCATCCCGAACATGTCACTGAAGCTAGTGTAAGTGTTCGAATCAAAACTACATGCAAGTGCACGTGGTCGTACAAGTAGTAAAGTGACTTTATTTAAAGTCAAGTATCAATCCCATGTGGACTCAACACGTATTAATTAACTTAAGTGTCAGTGGACAATATCTTAAGGATGTAGATAACCAAACAAAACAATATTTTCGGAGTTGAGATTACTAAGTACAGAATCTAAGTCAAGATTATAATTTGAAGTTTGAACAATAGCAATGAACAAGCTGAGGTTAAGGCAAACATGCAGTGGGATGTAATTTCTTAATTCAATTCAGTCCAATCTTCTTCGGTTGCTAGTCAGGAATTAATTGCCATGGATTGATCTGACTCCTATCCAATTAAAGAATCATTAGAACTTATTCTACATTTTTGTGATATAAGAATCTCATGCTCTAGCCATACATAACTCATTCCACAAATGACTAATAAGACTTTAAGATATATTTCTATTCTGAACGTAAATCTTTTCTCAATTTTCTCAGCTAAGAAAAGATCATATCCTATCAATTCACATCTGTCCAATTATTTTCCTTTTCAGAATCAAAATTGATTTCCTAAGATATACATTAACATTGGCCAAACATTAATGCAATAAAAACAAGAATTGATAGAACAACCATTGAAGAAAAGATGAAAACTTAAATGATTAATGATTACATTCCTCTACAATTATCCTTAACCTCAGCAAGAGAGGTGAATTAGCCACCTATTTGTGTATTAAACATCTTCAAACAACTAGAAATCGTACAAGCAATTGAAATTAAATAGAAAAAGGAAGAGAATAACCTTAGAATTTTCGTCCTCTCAACTGCCTCATACCACGTTCTTGCTCACCAAAGTTAGAATGTTTTAAAATAAAAACCTAAGTGTGCTATTTATACTATTGAGAATTTTTCCCAGAATAACAAGCAACATGGCACGGAGTGTATCACGGAGCACTCACCCCACACTCCGCGCTGGGGCTATCGCGACCCCTACTGGAACTCGGCTCAGGTAACTGCACTCAGCGTGGCACGACATGTATCGCGGAGCCTTGCCTCCGTGCCACGGTGCTATCGCGCACCTTCAATGGAACTTGAGGTTCCAGGTAATAACACTCGACGTGACACGGCGCATCGTGGAGCACTACCGTGTTACTGCAGGTAACGTGAACCTTCACTGGAATTTGACATTTTAATCATCCCAGGCAGAATGCCTCCGCGATGGTAGCGTGACAATGACGCCATCGTGGAGCCCTCTTTATTTTTGCCAATCTCCTTGTCAACTTCCACTCTTGCTTCCAAGTCCATTCCCGCACTTCACCAACTTGTAGATTAGCTTCCAAAAATCTTCTACCTGCAAAACAAACTAATCATGTTGGTTAGTATAAATTACTTATCAAAAAAATCACATGAGAATGTACACATAACAATAGATAAACAAGTAGAAATGAAGCATTTGAGTATCACTTGGACATGAAATTCTACCCAAGATCAAGTGAAGCACAGCCCATAAGTAGTACTCAGGTGCCTTGGTTTTTAGTAACATCCAAAGCACGCCTATCCAGCTGAGGGATGGTCTAGGGCCTCCTCTATACCGTGGCTCCTCAGGGTGCGGTGAGAAGACCACCAAACCCATATATATGCCTCGATGCGCGGGCTCTCTCATGGCGGTGAGATGATCACTACCCCAACATTAATTTCTCTAGCCCCTTCATCAGTGCATAAAATCCAGACAAACTTATCCCTGAGTGACATCAGTCAGTGTGCACCCCCGGGATCAAACATGAGCAAACTATCTTCAACTATATCCGGGCCTCTCTGCTCATCTGGGAATGGAAATGTCCGGTGATGGCCTTTCCTTGTGTCGACCCCACCCGGGCCGTCGATCGAGCCCACATAGGTGTCTGATATCCGCATAAGGTGGAGTGATGTTCATTTGGCGGAGGACACGTCTGTGTCCCGCGCCCCAAGATTGCATTTAAATAGTGTGGTTCAAAGGTGAACACCCGCTTCCTTCCGATATTGATGGTGTGGTTGCGCAAAGTCGGGTTCCACATAGAATTCTCGGATAAGATGGAGATTGCAATCTTGGGTTCTTCAAAATGAAGTTTAACCCAGCAGTGTCAATCCTATATAGAATCCGCTGGAATTCCTGTGCTAGTGGGTCCCCATGCTATCTGCTCCTCCGGAAGTACTTGGTTTCCTTTGTGTTTTGAATACCATTTCTTCCCCTCATCTGTCACCCAGCTTGTTCCATACTGTCAAGTGCTGCCTCTCTAGGAACCGTTGGTGCTGCTGGTACTACTACCCCGATTCTCACTCTTTTTCTGCTGGCGCCAGATGTGGATGCGCCCCTTTCCTTGTCCTGTCTTCCACATTTGTCCTGGTGCATTTAAAAACCATACAGTTCAAAATGTTATTTGAGGTATTGGCTACGACTAAGACGGGCGTAATTCTTGATTACCCCACACTTAGTCGTTAGCCGCAGTCAACACAATTTCACAAGAACATTCATGTTTTTCCTTTATATATATATATATATATATATATATATATCTAGTTCTTAATTCCCAAAATGCTCAGCAGTATTCATATGTCATGGAACAATGTCTTTGTACTACTTAGACTTTATACAATGAATTATGAAAATCTTCCACATCGATTCAATTATATAATCATGAGCACTTTGCAATTTGCGCAATAACAACCTATGATAATTCTCTATGTTCATCCACCTAAAACTATATTCAACCATAGCATAATCCACTTCAATCACAATATGTCGCACTAAAACAACATGCATGACCCAAAATATCTCACATTTAACTCATTTCTTCTTCTCTTCGTATTCAATTCTCAACCCTAGCGGTCAACATCGTAAAAATTTCAACAAATCATGCAACTGAGTTAATCACTCACATCGATCATATGAACATCATTAATCCATAACTCAATTGATTACAAACATATTAATCACTTAGGGCAGCCATCACAAAAACATGTTCAAGAATTGAAATATTTAGTAATAATGAGAAAAAATTCAAGAACATACCTTTACTTTGATGAAATCAAGAAAATTGAAGAAATTTGCTCACTAGGTTCGTGGCACGTTGAGGGAGAAAGGGTTTTGGGGTGTTGGTCGCAGAGGATGTGAATAAATGGGGAAAAATTAAGGGATTTGGGGTTAAAAAGGGTTATTTCGCGCGGGTTTACTGCGACCTGACGCGAAATACACCTCAACGTGTCAGGGCCATCGCTGAGGCCATGCTCCGTGATTATGGAGCTATCGCGGAGGCTTACTGGAATTTTAAAATTTCCGGAATAGGCTTCAACGTCACGGAGGGTAACGCGGGAGGCCCTCCTCTGTGACATGGAGCCAACGCAATGGCTCACTAGAAATTTCCCAAGTTTTATTTTCTTACCTTGATTTTTCCTTTGCGCGTTTTTTGTATTTTAACCTCCATTTCACCTGAAAATCATTCAAACACAAAAATTGTTAGAAATCATAGGGTTGCCTCTCAACTATTGCCAGCTTTTTTTTTCTTTATAATCCTAACTACTCTATTACATCACATTCACGGTTGCCTCCCGTGCAGCGCCTGGCTTCGTCGCGGCTCGATGTTGTTCATCCTTAATCATCTACTAAAGAAGTTATAGACGTATTCTCTCGACAACATCTTCACCCCAGCAATGCTTACATCTCCGACCGCTCGCCAAAGAATGTGGCACTTTTTATCCTCTTTTCCACAATTCCACTGTTTCGTGTAGGGTCATTCTCACAACTTCAAATGACCCTGACCACTTGGACCGCAACTTCCCTGGGAAGATTTTCAACCTTGAATTAAATAACAACACTTTCTGCCCCGGCTCAAAGATCCGATGCACCATGTGCCTGTCATGCCACCTTTTAGTTTTCTCCTGTAGCATTTAGAACTTTCATAGGCGTGCCATCGAAACTCGTCTAATTTGCTGAGCTGCATCAACCTCTTCTTCCCCAAAAGCTCCGGATCCATATTTAGCTTTCTTACAGCCCAAAAGCCTCGATGTTCCACTTTCAATATAGATGACATGCCTTTCCATAAACCAATATGTACGGTGAAGTCCCAATGGGTGACTTGTATGCAGTTCTGTAAGCCCACAATGCATCGTCAAGCTTGTTTGCCCAATCAATTCGTTGCGCATTCACTGTCTTCTGTAGAATCGCTAATCTCTCCTCGCTTTACACCTCCACTTTCCCACTAGTTTGGGGATGATACGTTGTCTTACCTTTTGCCGCACCCCATACTTAGCTAGCAAGTTCCTGAAATTCGCATCTAATAATGAGCCGCTCCATCACTGATAATAGCTCGGCGGGGCGTCCCGAAACCCGGTGAAAATTTGCTTTTCACAAATTTCGTCACCACCTTGTCGCTCCTGGGACAAGCACTGCCCCCGACCCACTTAGACACATAATCAACCGCTACCAAGATATTACGATTACCAAATGACGGGTGGAAACGAGCCCACAAAGTCTATTCCCATACATCAAAACCTCAACTTCTAATATCTGTTGCAGTGGCATCTCCTATCTTCTACTGATTGTGCCTGTTCTTTGACATCTATCACACATTTCTACATATGCTATAGCATCTCTCGAACAGCGTTGTAGGCCAAAAGAAACCTCGACCGAGGCACCTTATGAGTTGTCCGCTCTCCTCCGTGGTGCCCTCCATACAACGATGAGTGACAACTCCTCAGTACTTCTGCAATCTGGCTTTCTGGAATGCACGTCTCATCACTTGATCCGGTCCCTGCTTAAACAGAAATGGCTAATCCCATGTAAATACCCGAATCATGTCTCGCCTTTCTTTTCTTTGAATGGTCGCAGCCTCGTGTGGTAAACACCACTTACCACAGAAGTTCACAATATCTGCATACCAAGGGATTTCAGCTTCCCTTATTGCCAAAAGTTGCTCATTTGGGAACTCTTCTTTGATGCTATCACCTTCCTTCACATGCGACCGGCTTTCCAATCGCTGGAGCAGGTGATCCGCAACTTGATTCGCCTTTCTATCCCGAATCTCTAGATCAAACTCTTGTAGTAACAATATCCATCTCATTAGCCTGAATGATCTTTGCCAAACAAATACCGAATTGCTACATGATCAGTATACTACCACTTTCAAACCCACCAGGTAGGATCTGAATTTGTCAAATGCAAACACCCATGCTAGCATCTCCATTTCCGTGACTGTATAATTGACTTGGGCAGCGTCAAGTTTTTTTCTTGCACAATAAATGGAATGAAAAGTTTTATTCGCGCCCCAATACAGCTCCTACAGCCACGTCACTGGCATCACATCAATTCAAAAGGATGTTCCCAATCCGGAGAAATGAGAATAGGCGCTTCCACCAGCTTCTGTTTTAGCTCCTCGAATGCTTCTACATAGTCCTTGTCAAATCCAACTTCACCTCTTTTCAGCAACCGGCATATCGTCTAGAAATTTTTGAAAAGTTCTTTATGAATCATCTGTAAAAACCCCCATGTCCGAGAAAACTGCGAACACCCTCTTCACTGACGCTGGTGGTGGTAGCTTTTCAATCACCTCAATCTTCGCATGATCGACTTCCAACCCTTTGCATGACACCTTATGGCCAAGGACGACACCCTCCTTTGACTAAAAAGTGGCACTTCTCCTGGGGCTGAGCACCAGGTTTGAGTCTTCACATCGAGCTAACACCCTGTCAAGATTCTACAGACATGTAGCAAACAAATTACCGAAAACTGAAAATCATCCATAAATACCTTCGACAAAATCTTCCACCATATCGTGGAAGATTTCCATCAAGTGCACGCTGAATGTGGTTGGTGCATTGCATAGACCAAATGGCATTCTCCTGAAAGCATATGTCCCATAAGGACATGTAAAAGTGGTCTTCCCCTGATCCTCTGGTGCTATGGCTATTTGATTATAGCCAAAATATCTATCTAGAAAACAATAATACTCCCGACCTTCCAACTCCGTCCAAAATCTTATCAATAAAAGGGAATAGGATACTGATCTTTCCTCGTGGCCTTATTGAGCTTCCCGTAATCTATGCAAATTCGCCAGCTCCTCGTGACTGTGGGAATCAGCCTATTCTTTCGTTGGTGACCATGATCATCCCTCCTTTCTTTGGAACACACTAAACTGGCCAACCCATTCACTGTTTGAGATGGGATATACCACACCTGCATCGAGCCACTTGATCATTCCTTCTTACTACATCTTTCATCATCGTGTTCAACCTCCACGATGTTTTACTATTGGCTCTGATCCTTCTTCCATGAATATCTTATGTGTGCAAAAACTGACTGATTCTGATGTCCGACATTTTCCAACCCATTGCTCTCTTCCGCCTCTTAACAACCACCAATGCATCTTTCACTTGCAGTATCCTGGCTTACTGGCGAAAATGATGACTTGCAAGGTGTCATCTTCACCCAAAAATACATACTGCAGATATGGAGGCAATATCTTCAACTCCAATTTCGGTGCCTCCTCAATTGATGGCTTTGGCAATTGTTCCAAGGACCTCATCAACAGTTCAAAGTCCTTCTTCCTGAGAAACCATTTTGTCTCGTTCAGAGTCTGCACCATCTCATAAGTGTAGCACTGTCCCCAAATTGACGCACTCCCACCAAGGCTCTCTCCAATGGGTCCTAAGGAGTTACCACCCAAAGAGTCAATTCCTGATTTACAACACTGATTGCTGATAGCTCCTCATAAATGGTCGGTAGATTCATGGCCTTGTACATCAAAAACCTCTACTTTGTCATGCACTTGTATGGTTAGCTGCCCAGCAGCCACATCAATCAAGGCCTCTCGCCCGGGCTGCAAGAAGGGACGTCCCAAAATAAATGGGACTTCTACATCCGGCTCGAAATCCAAAATTATAAAATCCACCGGGAAGATGAGGGAGCCCACTTGCACTAGCACATCCTCCACAATACCATCAGGTCTGGCCAATGAACGGTCAGCTAGCTACAAGATCACGGTAGCTGGTCTAGGGGCTTCCCAGCCCCAACTTCTTAAACACCGATGTCGACATCAAAGCTTTGCTTGCTCCCAAATCACATAATCCGCGATCTCGAATAGATTTCCAATTTTAATCTGAAGCCAGTAAGTTCCCAGGATCCTTGAGCTTTGTCGACAAATCTGTCAGCCCGGGAAGTGCACCTCAGTCAGCGCCACCGTTGTATACTCTCCTATCAATCTTATTTTACTTGCTAAATTGTCCTTGATGTACTTGGAATATTTCGCACTTTACAAAACATCAACTAAAGGTAAATTAATATGTACCTTTTTCAACACTTCCATGAACTTCTTGGAAGCAAGCTTCCTCCCCTTGTGCTTTTTTAATCTCTGAGGAAACGGTGGGAGGTGGTCTTTCTATCTCGGTGCCTTTTCATTCCCCTCACATCACGTGTTCTTCATCTTTTCCACCGCCTGCATTGCCGAGGTGGCCTTTCCGCTTCACCTCCTTGAGTTGAATTCCACTTCTGGGTGATAATCGATTGACCTGCTTGGGATTTGGGTCAGTGTCTCTTGGTAATCCTCCCCTTGGTCTGGTATTTTGATCTCCAGCTAACTGTCCAAACTGATACTCCAAATGCCTTAGTAGCTAATCAACATTTTTCATTTCAGGTGCTAATTTCACATAATCACCCGCATTTGTGCTTGGTTAGCTATTTTGGTTTTGAACATATCCTCGATGTTGTGCTGGGTGGTGGAGAGGTGCATTGTTTCCTCTATGTTGTGACTAAAATTTGATGCCCCCTTGATTTCTCTACACGCCCTGATTTGAACTCTGTCCTTGATAACTAGTACTTCCCCAAGAAAAAATTGGATGATTCCTCCAATTTGGGTTGTAACTGTTGCCATATTATTGATTATTGTTCCTCTGGACGTTTCCAACAAAATTCACCGATTCTAGATTTGCACCACAACACTCAGCTGAGTGTTCACTACTTCCACATATGTCACACCATACCTGATGAACCGCATTGACGGGACTTGTGCCTCGATCAAGCTCATATATTGCTAAAGTGGGTGTTGAGTTGATCTTTTCAATGCAGCTATCTGTGCAGCAATAGCTGTAAAACCATCCACCTCAAAGACTCTTGCAGCTTTCCTTGCTCCTCCTCGAGTTGAATCCGCATTCCATTCTGGATTTCCGTGTACGGTTTAATAAAGTGTAAAGATCTTCATAGGTCTTCCAATGCCTGCCCAACGCTGCCGAATCTAACAAAATCTTAGTATGCGGTTCCAAACCCTCAATGAACGTATGCACCAACACATCATTAGACTAGTGATGATGAGGACAATCCCTTAGCATTGACTTGAACCTCCCAAAGCCTAATACAATTCTCACCCTTCTGTTTGAAACTTAGAATCTTACATCTAAGTTTGGTTGTCTTCCCTGATGGAAAGAATTGTATCAAAAACTTCTTTGCAAGGTTATCCCAAGTAGTGATAGAATTTGGTGGTTCAGCTTTCAACCACCTCTTTGATTCCCCCAATAGTGAGAACGGGAATAATGTAAGCCTCACATAGTCGGATGATACCCACTGGGATATGTGTCACTTATCTCAAAAGTTTTGAGATGTTGTTGTGGATCTTCATGAGGGAGACCTGTAAATTGCCCGTTGGTGTGCAACAACTGACCCATATTCTGCTTGAGTTCAAACCTCCCTCCTGGCTCTGGTCTACGAATGCTGGATGTTACATTATTTGTGTGGGATTGCCACTGCTGACCGGTCTTGCTGCCATCTTTCGGGCACTAAAACTCCGCTCTTACAATCGGTGATTTTGTTGTTCCTCCAGAATTGCCTGTCTTAGCAACTACAGCTTCTTCTCTAGAGCTCCTTCTTTGGCTATGAAATTGTCTCTCTGGCTCTATAAATGAACCCATCAACTCCTTGTCTCTTGCAAGCCAAAGATTCAGAAAAATTCGCGCACTGCAGAGGAAGGCTAAGATCAAGTTTTCAACCCTTATATCGAACTTGTAAACTAACACTAATAAAATTAATTTACCAATTGCCAGTCCCTGGCAATGGCGCCAAAACTTGGTCGGACCAAACTACACGCAAGTGCACGTGGTCGTACAAGTAGTAAAGTGGCTTTATTTCAAGCCAAGTATCGATCCCATAGGGACTGAATTATGTGTGGTAATTATCCTAATTGTTAGTGAACGATATCACTATGAAGGTAGACAACCAAACAAATAATGTTTTATGAGTCAATATTAATAGTTAATAAGAACCTAAGTAAAAATTGTAAATTAAAGTCTGAACAATAGCACGAAAAAAGCTAAGGTTAAGGCAAACATGCAAATGGGATGTAATTAGTTAATTATAATCAGTCAATCTTCTCACGGTTGTTAGTCAAGAATTAATAACCTATGGATTGATCTTCCGACTCCTCTCCAATTAAAGAATCATGAGACTTACATCTGCCATTCTATGATGCAAAAATCCCATGCTCTATCCATACATAACAAATTCCAGAAATGACTAATATGACATTACGTATATATTTATTCTGAATGTAAATCTTCTGTCAATTTTCCCAACTAAGAAAAGATCATATCCCACCAATTTCACATCTATCCAATTAATTTTTCCTTTCAGAAACAAAATTGGAATTCTAAGATATACATTAACATTGGCCAAACATTAACGTAGTAAAAACAAAAATTGATAGAACAACCATTATAGAGAAGATGAAAACTGAAATAATTAGTAATGGTATTCTCTACAATTATCCTTAACCTCAAAGCAAGAGGTGAATTAGCCACTCAATTTTGAATTAAACATCTTCAAACAAGTAGAATTCATACAAGCAATTGAAATTAAAGAGAAAAAGGAAGAGAATTAACCTTAGAAATTCTTCCTCTCAACTGCCTACTAACCACGTTCTTGCTCCACAAAATGTCAGATTTTTAAAACTAAAACCTAAGTGTTCTATTTATAATAGTTGGAATTTTCCCCCAAATAACAAGCAATGTGGCACGGAGAGTATCGCGGCATCACCTCCGTGCCACGGTGCCATATCGTGCACCTCCACTGGAACTTGAGGTTCGATAATCACCTCAGCATGGCACGGGAGGTGCATTGCGGAGCATCAGCTCCGTAACACGGAGGTAACGCGCACCTCCACTAGAATTTGACATAAATTTCCCTTCTTAGGGCAGAATGCCTCAACGATGGTAGCGTGACACGGAGCCATCGTGGAACCCCTATTTTGGCCAATTTTCCTTGTCAACTTCCACCCTCTTGTTTCCAAGTCCATTTCCACACTTCACCAACGTGTAGATTAGCTTCCAAAATTCTTGTAGAGTGCAAAAACACTAATCATGTTGGTTAGTATAAATTCACATTTACATGAAAATCACATGAGAATACACACACAAAAGTAGATAAACAAGTAGAAATGAAGTACAGAGTATCAATGGCATGCAATTATGCCCAAGATCAGATAATGTCACTCCAAGGAGGGAATGTCGTCCGCAATAGGATCTAAGATGGGATGCATTCTCATAGCAAAGTTGATCAAAGATTATAGCATACCCTATCGAGCGCTTGCGCCCAGGGCACAGATTACATATTAAAGATACAGATATCAGATTACAGTTACAGGAGTACTCCGGACCTGTGACACAGTTATATTCAGTGTCCAAGAGAGCCCAAGTTGCATACCCAGGGGCCGACGGGATGCCTATAGTTAGGTGAGTGGAGCGAATTTATTTTTTGATGACAACCCGGTAGGGGGTTATAGATTGCGTGTTGATTGGCACCTTCCATTTATGGAGGCTGGTATAGGTTCTTAGAGCGTTATATATATATATATATATATATATATATATGTTACTTATTAAATTGATAGGATAGCAGGACTCGCATCGACATGGGCGATTCTTATCTTCTTCCAACACGGTTAAGCTTCGGCATGCATTCTTCTATTCCAGACAGTTTTAGCTATCGTCTGTCATTTCAGTAAATACCAGTATACTATTTATCTTCAGTTCTTTATCAGTTTTATTTTTGGTATACTCTGGTATCGCTGGTACTGATGCCCGTTTGGGGGAGCTGCATTACTTGCCTCGCAGTACTTTCACAGACGAGGAACTGATCCCTTGTAATTCCAACCAGCACAAAGAGTCATCAGCTCCTGTCATCCAGAGCTAGATAGTCAGAGGTTTATTTTTCTTTTGTTGTACAGTATGGGTAGGCCGGGCCCTGTCCCGACCATCTTATCAGTATTCTTAGAGGCTTGAAGATTGTATATTCCCTTTGGTTAGCTATACCTCGGTCGTGTGTGAGGCCGTGTGTATATCTTAGCTTGTTTATGACGGCAAAGTGTTGACCATTCAGCTTGGTAGTGGTGATCTGTTGGTCACGTAGTAGTTTAGCACTTGTTTTCTTGATTCACAAATAACTAGGACAACATGGTGGCCTTGTCGGCCCGAATAGGTCCCTTTTATACTACTGTAGTTCTGGCCGGCCTGTTGTTGTCCTACTGTGTGGCTATAGGCCTAGTTGGCTTGAGGCTGTATTTACAGCCGTTATATATTCGTTGGTTCCATGGCGGAACCCAAAGTTAGAGCCAGTCTGGCACCAGAAGTGCTTAGGCTTAGTAGTCCAGCAGTCCAGGTCTTAGTAGGGGCACTGTGTGCCAGTCATGCTCCTAAGGCGGGGCTTGACAAAACTTGGTATAAGAGCAGGTCATGTCCCAGGAGTCTACAAGCCGTGATAAGTAGAGTCTTGTCTATGGATGTTGTGCACCACAAACCATAGGCAGTGGGAGGCTGCAAGGCATGACATGATGGTTACTCTTCTTCATATCTGCCGTGCCATAGAACAATACAAAGATAGGGTTGAGTCCCTAAAACTTGCTACTCTTTGTTTATGCATTAAAATAACAGTAATTTTCAGCGACACTCCCCGCCAGCTGTGTAGAAGACTGATACCACAGAGGAGAAGGCACCAAAGAGGGTGCCTCACCTCATTTAGAATCACCGATCTCGTGGGCGATACAGAGGCATAATCTCAATCTTCAGCAGTCTCCACCTCATCAAAGACACCTCGGGACGGCACCACCTCCGACAATCCCTATACGTACACCATCTAATCAGGAGATTCAAGTGCAGTAGTTATGTTGGCACAAAATGATGGCTACCTAGTCTAGTCAATACCACAAAGAAGCAGAATCATTGCAGGGCGTGGAAGTTTGAGGATCTGAGAATTCTTCGCACTAGGTCCCCCGTAGTTCATAGGGTCGATCGTGTGCAGGACCCCGTGACTTCCTGGATCAGATGCAGAGAATCTCCGGGGTCATGCATGTGACATCTAGCTGCACCGCCTGAGTTAGCGGTATTCCGTCGCGGATATTGCCGTGTTGTGGTACGACAGTTGGGAAAGGTCCCGAGGGAGAGATGTCGCACCTCCGACCTGGTCCAGCTTTTCAGAGGCTTTCCTAGACCGTTATTTACCGCGAGAAATCCGACAGGCCCGGATGGACCACTTAACATTTGGAGCAGGGGGCGAGGAGGCACAGGAATACGCCCCCATGGTTCGATTCCTTGCCCGCTATGCTCCAACCTTGTGGACACCATGCCATCTAGAGTCCACCGGCTATCATGGTCTAAACCCGGAGTATATTGAGGAATGCATAACAGCTATGCTGCGGGAAGATATGGATACTTCTCGGTGCAGGCCTTGCCCAGCCTATTGAGGGCCTTAGACAACCAGGCAACAGATAGCGTATCTAATAAATCAGGAGCAGCGCCGCAGGGATAGATCAGATGAAATACAGAGGGAGATTCAGAGAGCACCTAGGCCACAGTTGTCAAATAGGCCACCTAGTCCCCCACCTCCATCACAGCAGAGGGTAGATTCAGTCACGAGGGCGCCAGAGTCCGAAGGCGCTACGAATGGTAGATTCACCCCAGCAGAGGAGGGCAGAGCAGAAAGAGGTATACACCCCCACCTTTCCATATTTGCATCCGACCTTACACTGGAGCTTACAGATATAGCTCCACAAGGTGTTATATATGCGGGTAGAGGGTCATGTGATGAGAGATTGTCCAAACAGGTTAGGGTAACCGAGATAGTCGTGACGTGTGGCGCCGCAGTGGCCGTGAGGTCCAGCAGCCTCGGCAGGGTGTAGGCCTCAGGTCCAGTAGGTAGAGGCCGAGGCAAGTCAGGGCATCTAGTTCAGGTACGCGCCTCGACGTACCTATGCATTACCAGGGAGGCAAGACTCAGAGGCGTCTCCAGATGTGGTAACAGGTATGATGACTATCTGCTCACACCCTTCTTATGTATTGATTCATCCAGAGTCTACTTTGTCCTACGTTACCCCATTTGTGGCTCGGAAAGTTTAGTGTTGCACCAGAGTTTCTTCAGCAACCCTTTACAGTATCCACACCCATCGGTGACTCCATCATAGCCAGAAGGGTCTATATAGGGGTGTACAAAGAGAGGTTGTTGGATCGTCACACCACAGTAGATCCGGTAGAATTAGAGATGATTGGATTTCAATGCCATTATGGGTATGGATTGCTAGTACTGTGCTATGCCAACGTAGAATGATGGACCAAGACGGTCCGATTCCACTTTCTAGAGAGCAGTACGAGAAATGAAGGGCAGTATAGCTATGCCAGCAGGTTTATTTCCTACCTTCAGGCGAGGAAATTGATAGCTAAAGGATGTACCTACCACATAGCCAGAGTCCAAGATGTCTGAGAGCCTGACTCTCCAGTCTGTTCCAGTGGTTAATGAATTCCCTAATGTATTCCCAGATGAGCTACCTGGTATTCCCCCAGAAAGAGAAATAGATTTTGCAATTGATTTGCTACCAGGCACTCTGCCCATATAGATTCCTCCGTATCGTATGGCTTCTGCTGAACTTAGAGAATTAAAGGAGCATCTGAAAGATCTATTAGATAAGGGCTTTATCAAGCTGAGTACTTCACCTTTGGGTGCGCCCTTCTATTTGTGAGAAAGTAAGATGGCTCGCTCCGCATGTATAGATTAATGAAGCAATTAATAAGGTTACAATCAAGAATAAGTATCCGCTTCCCAAAATTGATGATTTTTTTAATCAGTTACAGGGGGCCAGATATTTCTCCAAGATTGACTTACGGTCCGGATACATCAGGTTCGAAAGTTCGTGAAAGGACATTCCGAAGACTGCCTTCAGGACCAGATATCGCCATTTTGAATTCCTAGTCAAGAAGGTCCTTTTAATACGAATGCCCCCGCGGTATTCATGGACCCGATGAACACCCTGCACCATACCCAACTGCCATGATAGTGTTTATTGATGATATTCTGTTGTGTATTCTCGCTCAGAAGTAGACCACCAGGATCATTTGCGGATAATGCCTGCATTCTCAAGGACCTCGCCAGGCTGCCCTCTAAATGTGAATTTTGGCCGAACTCAGTAGCCTTCTTGGGGCATATCGTGTCGGACACCGGCATACAAGTAGACACACAGAAAATAGAAGCAGTAAAAACATGGCCCAAACCTACCACTCCAATCGAGGTCCGCAGTTTTCTGGGATTAGCAAGGTACTATAGAAGATTGTTGAGGGATTCTCCACCATAGCAGCACCCCCGACTAAGTTGACGCAAAAGCAAGAAAGTTTCAATGGACGGAGTGCATGTGAGCAGAGTTTCCAGGAATTGAAAGATAGGTTGACTCCGCCCCAGTGTTAGCGTCAGAAGGTACAGAGGGTTATGCAGTTTATTGTGACGCCTGGCATTGGGTTAGATGTGTTGATGCAACATGGTAAAGTAATTGCTTATGCTTCCGCATGTGCCTGAGGAAACACGAAAAGAATTATTCTACCCATGACCTGGAACTAGCCGCAGTGATCCACGCCCCCAAAGATATATAGACATTACTTGTATGGCGTTCATGTGGATTTTTTCATATTCATAAGAGCCTACAATATATCTTTACCCAGAGAGAGTTGAATTTATGAAAGAATAATACCGGGGTTGGAATTGCTGAAAGACTATGATGTAAATATTTTGTATGACCCAGGAAGAGCCAACATAGTAGCAAAATGCCCTCGCCTGCAAATCTATGGGGAGTTATGCAGACTCCAGCCCGAGCAGCGGAGTTGTCTAGAGAAATACACCAATTATCCAGTTTAGTCGTTCGCGTAGCAGAAATAGAGACAACAGAGCAGTAACTAAAACTCCATCTTGTCGTCAATAGTACCGGAGGTAAAGGAACGGCAAAGAGTGAAGATCCTGACCTTGCTCAACTTAATGAAAGAGTTCAATAAGGAAAAGCACCGGATTTTTAGGTAACTAAGGATGAAGTGTTGCGATATAAAGGCCACCTTTGTGTTCCAGATATTTCAGCGCTTCACCAACAGATTATGAGCGAGGTACATAAGTTCGCCATTCTCTCCACCCAGCAACGAAAATGTACCACGATATTAAAGAAATCTACCGGTAATAGGTATGAAGAGGGAAATAGTAGAATTCATAGCCCAGTGTCCTAACTGCCAGCAAGTAGAAGCGAACACCAGAAACCAAGCGGATTGACTCAAGACATAGTTGTGCCTCTTGGAAGTGGGAAGGTAAATATGGATTTTGTAGCGGTGATTACTCTCAAAATTGTAAAATAGAAATTACTCGATTTGGGTAATTATTGATAGACTGACAAAATCAACCCATTTTCTGCTAGTAAGGATACTTTTCTGTACAAAGATTATGTTGTTGTATATCAGAGAAATAGGTCAGATTGCATGGTGTTCCAAGGTCCATTATCTTCGATAAATAGGGGCAAAATTACAGCCTAAATTTTGGCAATCATTTAGAGAGGCCTAGGAACACAGATGATTAACCCTAACACAGCTTTCCACCCTCAGATAGATGGACAGCAGAATGCACTATTCATACGCTTGAGGATATGTTACATGAGCATGTGTATTTGACTTTGAGGTAGCTGGGATGAGCATCTACCACTTCCTATTGAATTTGCTTACAACAATAGTTACAACTCAAATTTATCCGCATGGCCCTATGAGGCTTTATATGGATGAAATGCAGACGCCAGTTGGCTGGTTTGAAGTAGGAGAGTCAGCGCTGATTGGCCGGATATTATTCATCAGTCAGAAGAAAAGGTAAATCTTATCAGAGAATGCCTAGCTGACTACTTTTGAGCCGCCGGTAAATCGTATGCTGATGTGCTGTGCGCATACCTGGAATTCTAATGTGAATGACTGGGTGTTTTTTGAAAGTTTCTCCTATGAAAGGGGTGATGAGATTCGGCAAGAAAGGTAAGCTCAGCCCGAGATTTGTTGGGCCCTTATCAGATTCATCAAGAATAGGCCAAGTGGCAATGAGTTGAACTTCTGCCTCCGGCACTAGAGTCCGCTCCATCTAGTTTTCCATGTGTCCATGCTTGAGGAAGCATATAGGAGACCCCTAGAGTTGTCCCAGTTCAGGATGTCCAAGCTACGGAGGAGCTGGCTTTATGAAGAGGTTACAGTAGCCATATTTAATCTGGCAGATTCACAGATTAAGAACTAAAGATGTTGCTTCCTTGGCCAAGGTGTTATGGCGTAATGTGAGTCCGAGAGGGAAATGACTGGGAGGCGTAAGAAGATATGAAAGCCAGATATCCCCAGTTAATTCAGACTTAGCCAGCTAGAGGTATGTTGTTATTACTGTTGCTTTATATTTATGTGTATAAGTGAGATGCTAACTTCAATTTAGTGAAATGAATGTTGTAGCATTGTGTGGAGAATTGTATTGCACTTTTCCGTGTTTCAGATTTTTGAGATAGTCCATATTATAACAAAACTACCGAAATTTTTCTAGAATAAGTCAATTAAGTTGAACTTCTTGCAAGTAGAATTTTATATTCGAGGACGAATGTTCTTAAGGGGGAAGGATGTTACACCCCGTAAATTCTTGACATTTATATTGCCTATTCGCATGTTGGTTAAGAATTTTAGAATACCGTACATGCCTAGAAAAGGCCCGGGGAAGACCGGACAAGCGCCGCATCGAACCGTCTCAAGAGGAGGCCACACCTCCGAGATGGCAACCTGCCACGGAGGCTGTCCCTCCGTGATGGCCAACGGTGCCACTCTGGAGGGGCTGTCCAGGCTCAAGTATATAAACCTCCACTTCGGTTTTATTTCATTTCAACATATAATTTCTTGAGCAGAAACGAAGGGGAACGGAACGAGGATTCCTTATAAATATTCATCCGATTATGCTGTCAAATGCAAATTCAAACTCAAATTAACTCGAGATACCGATATAAGGTCATAGAGACCATTCCTGCGGAGTTAGTTTCCTGAAATTCGACCGGCGAAAGTGGCAAACCGCCGAGTCAAGGTAAGTGGAATTACTACAGACTAGAGTTAATATACTCTTATCCCTAAAGTGAGTATTTTTCCCTTCGACTTCCGAGAAATAGCGAGGTTTCAGCTATTTTCCGATAAGTCAAAGTTTGGGCTATATATATATATTCAAAGTAGTGTTTTCTTCAAGAATATTTATGAATTTAGTTCTAATTGCTATGAATATGAATGCAGTTGGAAGAAATAGCTTAACATTGGCCGAGTTACGCCAGTTAGCCGAAAAGCCGACAACCAAGGTATGTAAAGCCGTCTTCTTTCATAGTTAGTAATTCTAGTATAGTAAAATAGAATAAATTCTAGAATAAAGTCCAGAAGTCGAGTATTAAGCTCAGTGAATTAAATATGTTTTATATTATTGATGTTCATATTCACAATAAAAGTAAGTAAATTAGTATCTGATAGCGAGATATTGACCTGCACTCAATATAGCTCTCGCACGTATTCAGCTTTAATTCAACAAGAGATTCTGTAATAGAATATAAGATCATGGACAGTATTATCAGGTTTATTATACATGTTATATGTGATTTATTGTTGTTTGTTGAGACCTGATTGTGTTAGGGTGGGCACCCTTTTAGAGCTTCCTTGCCACCTTAGGTTAATAGCTGTGTCGACTCGCCGCCGTAGGGTGAGGATATCGCTACCCAAGGAGTGGAATGCCGTCCGCAGTAGGACGAAGATGGGAAGCAGCATTCCCATAGCAGGCTGATCAGCATTATAGCATACCATGTCGAGCAATTGTGCCCAGAGCAGCCATATTACAGATTAAGGATACAATATCTCGGGACAGTTGGCCATAAAGAGTCCTTCTGGACTCGCATACGCTTACTTTCAAAGGGCCAAGAGAGCCCAAGCTGCATACCCAGGGAGCGGCGGGGTGCTCGTAGTTATTGTGGGTGAGTGGAGTGAATTTATTTTCGGATGGCGACCCGGGTAGGGGTATAGATTGCGTGTTGATTGACACCGCTTATGGGCCGGTATAGGTTCTTGTATGCTATATATATATATATATATATATATATATATATATATATATGTTACTTATTAAATTGATAGATAACAGGACGCCGCATCGACAGGTATGATTCTTATCTTCTTTCCAGTACGGTTAAGCTCGGTATAAATTCTTCTATTCCAGACAGTTTTAGCTATGCTATGTCATTTCATGATCCACTATAGATATTGTTTATCTTCACTTATGTTCAGTTTTTGTTTGCTTACTCGGTATCAGTAGTGCTAATGCCCGTTTGGGAACTGCATTACTTGCCTGCAGGTACTCAGACGAGGAGCCGATCCCTCTAATTCCAGCCAGCAATATCGAGTCATCAGCTCCCGTCATCCCGAGCTGTGACGCCGAGGTTTATTTTTATTTTGTTGTACAGTATGGGTAGGCCGGGGCCCTGTCCCGACCATCTTATCAGTATTCTAAGAGGCTTTCAGATTGTATATTCCTTTGTGGTTAGCTGTACCGGTCACGTGAGGTCGTGTGTATAAGCTTTAATTTATCTTGTATGCTGGTCGTGTGGGGCCTTATTCAAGTGGTAGTGGTTATCTTGTTTGTCACGTAGTAGTTTAGCACTTGTTTTCTTGATTCAGAAATAACTAGACAACATGGTGGCCTTGTCGGCCCGCATAGGTCCCTTTATACTACTGTAGTTCTGGTCAGGTGTTGTTGTCCTACAGGTGGCTATAGGCCTAGGTTGGCCGGAGGCTGTATTTACAGCCGTTATATAGCCTCGTTGGTTCCATGAACCCAAAGTTAGAGCCGCTCCTGCACCGTGGCGCTTAGCTTAGTAGTCCAGCGCCTGTGTCTTAGTAGGGCACCAGGTGCCAGTCATGCCTCCCAAGGCGGGGCTTGACAAACTTGGTATAAGAGCAGGTCATGTCCCAGGGAGTCTACAAGCCGTGATAAGTAGAGTCTTGTCTATGGATGTGTTGTGCACCACATACCATAGGCGTGAGGCTGCAAGGCATGATAGGATGTTTATTCTTTCTTCATATTCGCCTGTGCCATAGAATAATACAAAGATAGGGTTGAGTCCCTAAAACTTATCATACTCTTGTTTACGTATTAAAATAACAAGACCAGCGACACCGCCATTGTGTAGAAGACTGATACCACGTAGGAGAAGGCACCCGCAGGCCTCAGCCTCACTTAGAATCGCCCGATCCGTGGGCGAAGGGCAGAGGCATAATCTCGACCTTCAAAGAGTCTACACCTCATCAGGATCCACTCAGGACGGCACCACCGACAATCCCTATACGTACACCATCTGATCAGGAGGTTAGGAGTGTTGATGTTATGTTGGCACAAATGATGGCTAGCCTACTACCGCCTACAGCGGGAGAATCGTTAGGAGGGCCTTGCAGTTTGAGGGTCCGGAGATTTGGCACCAGGACCCCGTAGTTCACAGGGTCGTATAAGGCAGAGAACCCCCAAAATTTCCCGGATCGATGCAGAGAATCTTCCGGGTCATGTATGTGACATCTACGTAACCCGAGTTAGAGGTATTCCGACCGGTGGGATATTGTTGTGTTGTGGTACGAGAGTTGGGAAAGGTCCCGAGGGAGAGATGTCGTCCTCCGACCTGGTCCAGCTTTTTAGAGCTTTCCTAGACCGTTATTTGCCGTGAGAAACTGGCAGGCCCTGATATGGACGGCTTTTACATTTGGAGCAGGGGGCAAGGAGTGTACGGGAATACGCCCGCAGCTTCGATTCCTTGGTCTGGGCTATGCTCCACTTCCTTTGTGGAGACCATGCCATCTAGAGTTCACCGGTTTATCGATGGGTCTAATCCCGAGTATATTGAGGCATGCGCGAGCAACTACGCCGCGGGATGATATGGATATTTCTCGGTGCAGGCCTTTGCCCGTACTCATTGAGGGCCTTAGACAAATAGGGCCGCAGAGATCAGATGTGAAATACGTAGGAAGATTCGTAGAGGACCTAGGCCACGGTTGTAAGATAGGCCAACAAGACCATGGCACTTCATCATTAAAGGCAGAGGGGTAGATTCAATCGCCGAGGGCAGTCAGAGTCCAGCGGCAGCCACGAACGATAGATTCACCCCAGTAGAGGAGGGTAAAGCAAAGCAGGTATACACCTCCACCTTCCATATTTGTAGTCGACTCCCACACAATCGGAGCTTGCAAATATGGATCCACAAGGTGTTATATATGGCGTGAGGGTCGTGTGATGAGAGATTGTCCAGTCAGGGGTCAGGATAACCGAGATAGTCAGGACAGGGTGTCAGCAGGGTCGCGAGCCCGCGCAGCCTCGGCAGGGCGTAGGGCCCTCAGTCCAGCAGAGGCCGAGGTAGATTAGGGCCTCTAGTCTGTGCACGGCCTGCCGTACGTATGCATTACTGTGGAGGCAGGAATCATAGGCATCTCCAGATGTGGTAACAGGTATTATGACTATCTGCTCACACCCTGATTATGTATTGATTGATCCAAGGTCTACTTTGTCCTACGCACCCCATTTGTGGCTCGGAAGTTAAGTGTTGGTGCCAGAGTTGCTTCAAAGAACCCTTTTCAGTATCCACGCCCATCGGTGACTCCATCATAGCCAGAAGGGTCTATAGGGGGTGTACAATAGAGGTTGCTGATGGTCAGACCACAGTAGAACTGGTAGAATTAGAAATGACTGATTTCAATGCCATTATGGGTATTGATCGATTAGTACCGGGTATACACCAATGTAGAATGCTGGACCAAGATAGTCCGATTCCACTTTCCAGGGGAGGCAGTACGAGAATGGAAGGGTAGTGCCGGCTACACCAAAAGGTAGGTTTATTTCCTACCTTCAGCGAGGACGTTGATAGCTAAAGGATGTACCTACCTACATAGCCGTGAGTCCAAGATGACGGTAGAGCCTCCGACTCTCCAAACTGCTCCAAAGGGTTAATGAATTCCCTTACATATTCCCAGATGAGCTACCTGGTGTTCCCCAGAAAGAGAAATAGATTTTGCAATTGATTTGCTACTGTGCACTCGCCCCATATCAATTCCTCCGCATCGTATGGCTCTGGCCGAATACCCGTAGAATTAAAGGAGAAGCTGAAAGATCTATTAGATAAGGGCTTTATCAGGCTTGAAGTACTTTCACCTTGGGGTTCGCCCGTTTTATTTTTGAGAAAGAGAAGGCTCACCCGCATTTGTATAGATTACCGCAATTGAATAAGGTTACAAACCAAGAATAAGTATCCGCTTCCTAATAGATGATTTTTTTATCAGTTAAGCAAGGCCAGATATTTCAATATTTACTTATGGTCCGGATATCATCAGGTTCGAGTTCATGAAAGTGACATTCTGAAGATTGCCTTCAAGACTAGATACGGCCATTTTGAATCCCTAGTCATGTCCTTTGGGCCGACGAATGCCCCAGGGTATTCATGGACTTGATGAAAAGCATCTTCAGACCATACCTGGACCTGTTCGTGATAGTGTTTATTGACGATATTCTGTGTATTCTTGCTCAAAGGCAGACCACCAGAATCATTTGGCGGACATTGTCTGCATTCTCGTGGACCGCCGCTTATATGCCAAGTTCTCTAAATGTGAATTATTGCTGGAATCCGTGAGCCTTCTTGGGGCATATCGTGTTGGAACGTTGGTATACAAGTAGACACACAGAAAATAGAAGCAGGAAAAACATGGCCTAGACCTACCACTCCAACGAAGTCCGCAGTTTTCTCGGGATTAGCAGGCTTCTATAGAAGACTGTTGAGGGGATTCTCCACCATAGCCGTGCACCTCTCACTGCTGATGCAAAAAGCAGTAAAGTTTCGGTGGACGGAGGCATGTGAGCAGAGTTTCAGGAATTGAAAGACAGGTTGACCTCCGCCCCCAAAGGTTAGTATTGCCGTAAGGTACAAGAGGGTTATGCAGTTTTTTATTGTGACGCTTGGGCATTTGGTTAGACGGCGCTGATGCATGGTAGCAATTACTTATGCTTCCATACAACTAAGGAAACACGAAAGAATTATCCTACCCATTACCTGGTACTGTAAAGCCGCAGTGATCCACGACCTAAAGATATAGAGACATTACTTGTATGGTTCATGTGGATATTTTTACCGATCATGTTGTTCTTGACGTATGGTGTTTTCAATTATGAGAGTTGAATTTGCGGCAGTGCCAAGTTTATTGGAACTGCTAAAAAGATCATGATGTAAATATTTAGTATGACCCGGGAAGAACCAACGTAGTAGCAGATACCCTCACCACAAATATAGGGAGAGATACTTTCAAATTTCAGCAATGGAGTCGTCTGCAGAAAGGCACCAAGGAAGCCAGTTTAGCCAATCGGGTAAAGGGTAAACAGAGACAACAGAGCAGTAATTCCAAACTCTGTCATGTCGTCATTAGTTGTGGAGGTAAAGGAACGGCAAAAGATGAATATCCTTACCTTGTTCAAATTTAATGACACAGTTCAACAAGGAAAAACTCCGGATTTTCAGGTAACTGAGGATGAAGTGCTTTGATTTAAAGGCCGCGTTTGTGTTCTAGATATTTTAGGGCTTCGCCAGTAGATTATAAGCAAGGTACATTACGCCCGCTATTCTTCACCCGTGCACTACTTTAAAATGTATCACGATATTGTTAAACCCATCAAAGGCCAGGTATGAAGAGGGAAATAGCAGAATTCGTAGCCCAGTGTCCTAACTTCCAGCAAGTAAAAGCTGAACACCAGAAACCAGGCGGATTGACTCAAGACATAGTTGTGCTGAAGTGGGAAGTAGTAAATATGGATTATGTAGCAGTGATTTACCCTCAAGTACTAGACATAGAAATGACTCGATTTGATAATGTTGACAGAATCGACAAATCATCCTATTTTCTGCCAGTAAAGGCTACTGCTGAAGATTATGCTGAGTTAGAGGTCAGAGAAAGAAGTCAGACTGCACGTTTTCCAGTGTCAATTATCTCCGACAGAGGCGAATTACGGTGTAAATTTTGCATCCATCTTTGTAGAGGCCTTGGAACACCGACACTCAACACAAACTCTTCACCCTCGTAATGATGGACAGGTACAACGCACGGCCCAGATGCTCAAGGATATGTTACGAGCCGTGTATTTAATTTTGGAGTTAGCTGGGATGAGCATCTACTTCACTTATTGAGTTTGCCTAGTAATAGTTACCACCTCACTATCCGCATTTGCCTATGAGGCTTTGTAAGGGCGAAAATGCAGATCATTAGTTGATGGTTTGGCAGGGAGAGTCATGTTGATTGGGCCAGATATTATTCATCAGTCGAAGAAAAGGTAAGGCTTATCAGAGAATGCTTACTGACGGCTTTGAGCCAAAAATCGTATGCTCATGTGCGGCGCAGAAACCTGGAATTTAATGTAAATGATTGGGTGTTTTTGAAAGTTTCTCCTATGAAAGGGGTGATGAGTTTCGGTAAGAAAGGTAAGCTCAGCTCAAGATTTGTTGGGCCTTATCAGATTCTTCGATGAATAGGCCAAGTGGTATACGAGTTGAACTTGCCTTAATTAGAGTCTGCCCATCCGCTTTCCATGTCCATGTCAGGAAGTATGGTGAGACCTCTCTAGAGTTTTCCCGGCTCGTAGATGTCCAAGTTACGAGGAGCTGGCTTATGAAGAGGTTCCAGTAGCCAAACTAGACCAGCAGATTCGCAAATTGAGAACTAAAAGATGTTACTTCTGTAAAGGTTTTATGGCGTAACAGAAACCAGAGAAATGACTTGGGAAGCAAAGAATATAAGTGAAAGCCGATATTCCCACAATTCTAAAGTAGCTACTTAGAGGTATGTTGTTATTACTATTGCTTTATATTTATGTGTATAAGTGAGATGCTAACTTCAGTTTAGTGAAATGAATGTTGTGGCATTGTGTTGAAAGTACCTGTATTGGACTTTTCTTTCGCTTCAGGATTTTTGAGATAGTCCATATTACAAGGGAAACTATGCCAAAAAATTTTCTAGAATAAGTCAAGTAAGTTGAAATTCTGGTAAGTAGAAGTTTACATTTGAGGACGAATGTTCTTAAGGGGGAGGATGTTACACCCTCATAAATTCTCTATATTTAGATGGCCTATTCGCATGTTCTAAGTATTTTAGAATACCGTACATGCTAGAAAAGGCCCGGGGAAGACTGCATAAGCGCCGCATCGAACCATCGCAAGAGGAGGCCGGGGCGCACTCTCTGCGATGGCACCGAAAGCCACGGAGGCTGCCTCTCCATGATGGCCAACGTGCCACAGAGGCTGTCCGTGCTCGAGTATATAAAACCCCCTCCACTTCTCGGTTTTATTTCATTTCAACATATAATTTCCAGCAGAAACGAAGGGGAACAGTGGTAAAATGAGGATTCCTTATAAATATCTTATCCTGACATGTCTTCAAACAGTCCAAACTCAAATTAACCTCGGATACCGAAGTATATGGCTGCAGAGAACATTCCGCGGAGTTAGTTTCGTGAATTTTATCCAGCAAAGCTGCAAAGCGGCAAACCGCCGAGTCAAGACAAGTGGAATTACCTCCAAACTAGTGTTAATACATACTCTTAGCCCTAAAGTGAGTATTTCTCCCTTCTGGACTTTCGAGAAATAGCGAGCTTTCGGTTGTTTTCCGATAAGTCTAAGTTTGGGCTATATATATATATTCAAAGTAGGTTTTCTTCTGATTATCATTGATGAATTTAGTTCTAATTGCTATTAATATGAATGTACTTGGAAGAAATAGCTGAATATTGGCCGAGTTACGCTAGCCGGAAAGCCGACAACTGAGGTGGCGTAAAGCCAGTTTCTTCGGCAAGTTAGTAATTCTAGTATAGTAAAATAGAATAAATTTTAGAAGAAAGTCCAGGTCGAGTACTAAGCTTCAGTGTGAATTCAGTAAATATATTTTGTATTATTATGTCGTATTCACAATAAAAGTCAGTAAATTAGTATCTGACAACAAGATATTATTCCAGACTCAATATAGCTAAGTATCAGATTTAGTTTAATTCAGCAAGAGATTCGTAATAGAATATCGTATCATGGACATTATTATCGTGTTTATTTACATGTTATATGTGATTGTTGTTTGTTGAGACCTGATTGTAGCATGTGGGCACCCTTAGAGCCTTGTCGCCCTAGGGTTAATAGGCTGTGTCGACTCACCCGCCAGAGAGTGAGGATATCACCCAAGGGGTGGCATGTCATCCGCAAGAGGGACGAAGATGGGATGCAGCATTCCCCATAGCAGGCTGATCAAAGATTATAGCATACCTGCTGTTTGCGCCCAGGCAATGATTACAGATTACAGATATAGATCTCAGATTATAGTTACAGGAGTCCTCCGGACTTGCACACACTATATTCAAAGGGCCCAGAGAGCCCAAGCCGCATACCCAGGGGCCGGTGGGGTGCTCGTGAAGTTATTAGGTTAGTGGAGTGAATTTATTTTTGGATGGTGACCTGCAGGGGTATATAGATTGTGTGTTGATTGGCACCTTCCCAAACTTATGGGGGCTGGTATAGGTTCTGTATGCTATATATATATATATGTATATATATATATATGTTTTATTAAATATATATATATATATATGTTACTTTTATTAAATTGATAGATAGCAGGATGCCGTATCGATTGTGTATGATTCTTATCTTCTTTCCAAGACGTGTTAATCTCGGTACAGATTTTGCTATTCCGTATAGTTTTAGCTATCCTCTGTCATTTCAGTAACTACCAATATACTGTTTATCTTCACTTATGTTAAGTTTTTCTTTGCATAATCGGTATCAGTGGTACTAATGCCCGTTTGAGGGTGCCGTATGCCCGCAGTACTCATACACCTGTGAGGTGATCCCTCGTAATTCCAAACAAAGATCACAGAGTCATCAGCTCCCTGTCATCTGGAGCCAGATAGTCAGAGGTTTATTTTTCTTGTTGTACAGTATGGGTAGGCTGGGGCCCTATCCCTACCATCTTATCAGTATCCTTAGAGGCTTGCAGATTGTATATTTCCCCGTGGTTAGGTCAGACCATCGTGTGAGGCTGTGTGTGATGTTTTAGTTTTTTGCGATGGTCGGGCCTTATTCAGTTGGTAGTGGTGATCTGTTGGTCACGTAGCAGTTTAGCACTTGTTTTCTTGATTCATAATAACTAAGACAGCATGGTGGCCTTGTCAGCCCGCATAGGTCCCTTTATACTACCGTTGTTTTGGTTAGCTGTTGTTGTCCTGCTGTGTGGTTATAGGCCTAGTCGGTCGGAGGCTATATTTACAACCGTTATATAGCCTGTTGTTCCATGAACTCAAAGTTAGAGCCAGCCTGGCACCAGAAGTGCTTAGGCTCAGTAGTCCAGCAGTCCAGGTCTTAGTAGGGCACCAGGTGCCAGTCATGCCTCCCAAGGCGGGGCGTGACAAATTCATTATGATCTTGATATTAATTATCCCAATTATGATTTATGCTTTATGATATTATTTCTCTCAAGTACTTATCATGGAATTATGAAATGTCAAGTTCTACATGTTTTATGAGAATGCATGGATTTCATGATTTACGGATTTATGACTCTTGGCCAATTTATGGGCCCTTGTTCATGGCTAATCATATATTTTAAATGGGGATCAATGATATGATTATTTATTTGTCCATGAACTTCATGAATGATTTTACGATTACGATATGAGCTCTCATGTGCATATTTTTGGGAGCAGTGTCTAGCACCGAGTAGCCCGACGTTTAAAGGACTATGTCGGTGTCTCAGAACTACGTGCCACCGTAGGTTTATGTATATTCAAATGTTAATGGATTCCCTCTTTGTGATATCACATACTGCACGTCCCTTGCCTGGCAAGTCTGGGATGGCTCTGCCCATTTATGTGAGATAGTTGGGGAATCATGTAAGGCTCTATCATGATGGTGTCGGTTATGAAGAGTCCTCCCATTGTTCCTCATGATTCATGCATGGTTATGTTTATGTTACTTTGGTTCAATTCATGTTTAAATGAAGCTTTCACCTATGATTATGATTACGACTGATTTATGAATATTTTGAAAACCTTGAGCCGTTATGTTTATATTATGATATTTATGTCATGATTATGTTTTCCTACTCTTATGAACTCTTTTTTATTTTAAATGTATGTTTTTACTTACCTTGCATACTTAGTACATTCCAAGTACTGACCGCATACTATATGCTTTACCGTTTCATGATACAAGTCGCCTCATCATTAGCCCCTGCTTCCCTCTCTGACCTGTCCAGCTAATGTTGGTGAGTCCTCATCCTTCGAGTATGTTAAGTCATTTATAGGTTGTTATGTTCCTTTCAGTTTTAGACTTTGTCGAGCTAGTTGGGGGTGTTGTCCCATCAGCTCAGCTGTTATGTTAGAGGCTTTCAGATAATATGTAGAAATCAACTTGTCGTTGTTGATTCCGTTCTAGCTTGATATAGATATATGTATGCAGACTTCCGCTATTATGTATGTTAAACTTCTATTGTATGATGTTGAGTTTAGATATTATGTTCATTCCACGGGTCGACTTGGAGCCTCTCGGGTTTCTTGTCCCGTGTCTCGATCCGGGTCTACATTCAGATCGTGACATAGACTTAATATAGTCACTCACTAGGCGTATCTATCTCTTTAGGCTTAACACGACCACTACTCACCCATAAACCATCTATATAGCTGCCAATAGATGCACCCCATGTGCCTACACCTTGGGTCCTGGCAGCGATTACAGCCTCTGTCAGTTTAGACAGACTAGGGCGAGGTCCGGGGTGATGTAATCGATACTGTGAAGGTCATCCTAGGATGATGATATCTCATAACCGAACAACAAGGTTGCAGGCGACCAACTATTTAGTTCCTTTTCTTAGAACGGCTGTAGGGCTGCTACTAATCGGATATGCTCCTAAGCAGTCAGCCCTAACTTCCCATAGGCAGCTTACTATAATTCTTAGCCCAAAGGTAAAACTATGATACTATTGTTCTAGTCCGTTAGACGTTAACCTAGTCTTTCCAAACAACATATAGCTCCCTCGAGCAATTCTTATCCTCGTAGGCAATGTATATCCGGATCTAGCCCTTTGCGGCAACATGTACGTGGGTGCCTTCAAGAGTAGCTCAGGGCATTGGCCCCACATCTAATCCCTGATAAGTTTTCCCCCTTAAGACGTTACTTAGTCTATCATATTCATAACAACAGGGGTGGTTTCCCGAGTGACCTATACAACCAGCAATAGGCCGACTGAAGCTAACGGTCATTGACAATGGCCAATCATCTAGCGGGATATCACTCAGTTCATTAGGCAACACTGGAGCCATCGACTCAAAGGTAAGACCATCCTATCAAGATTCTGGCCCTGAAGGTGTCAAGGTATGCCAACGGCCTATGGGAGACATCAACCAGAAAGTTACATTGCCCAGCTGCGCCCTATGCTATCCGACTTCACCAAGTCAGGCCCAACAACTAACTACAAGCTTCTAATGCCTTGGTACGACAGCAAGATATCATAATTCCTCTAAATGGTAAACAGGTGAACAGGTAAATCTCTACGATGCTCCTAACGTTAATTACACTTAATAAACTCTTTCCCATCGAGTGATACTACGATGCAATCTTAATTCATCTTGCAACAGCTAACCACAACATATATAATCCTTATCTATTTGCAATAGCTAATCACAACATATAAACATTCAATTTACTTACAAAGGTATAAGTCGTACCAACTATACGACGAGGATAACTTACGAAAGAGGTTAGCCTTAACATACCTCAATTGTCAATTTCCATTCACTCAAGCAGTTTCTAACCTAAAGCCGGTGATTCCTCAAAATTGCAGCCTTTACGCTGAGAGAATGAAGCTATTTTCAATACTAGGAACCGGCTAATAACAATATCCTTAAAGCATATTAAGTACGATTCCAACTCTATCCAATTCATCCAAAAACTTAAAAATACACGAGAGTCTAGGAGGTAGAAATACTTAACCCATCACTTATAGTTGCTTAGGACTCAATTAGAAGTGAATTCTATGACTTTTACTCAAAGGAGCTCTGACAATCTGGGCGAGATTTCAAGAAATAACTTAGCAGGGACATTCCTTGTAGGCTAGGAATCATTACCAGAGAAGAATTTGCAATTAGACGACGTTTGATAGCGTAATCCGGCATTAATTTGAGGAAAACTTCGTGAAATACTCGCCCAAGTCCGTAGCTCTCTTGATGAAATGTTTTAAAATGATATAACATTTCACTCACCTAACTTATATAAAAATTGAGGCAGTGGCAGTGGGTGCGGTGTGCTTCCCATAGCGCCAATACACGGGCGCAACACGTTGCTCAAGGCACCGGGGCAGGGGCGCAACGCGGCACTCCTTGCGCCCTACCTCTGCTTTGGCCTCTTTCTCGCTCAATGATGTACTCGTGCACTCCCCTCATCGGGCCTTTTCCCACACGTGTCGTGCTCCTGACACTATCACAAGTGGACATACACGTCCACTAATCAATTGCAACTTACGGGGTGTAACAGTTTTAGCCCTAGTTCAATGAATGCAATACAATGTTGGTCTTGCATAGTTGACTAGATACAATTGTTGCTTGACTCCATTAGTTCTTGAATTTCCATGTTATTACCATCATGTGAGTTCATAGTTAGTTTGCATGCTAGTTCTGTCTTAGTCAGAAATTAGCATTTTCAGTATCTTTTAGTAAGTCAGCTAATCAGTTTGACGATAGTCAGTTCTTGAGGAGTTCAGTTATACTCCCTAGCGTTAGTTATTAGATTGTTCTTTAGATGGTTACGACGCTTCCATATAAGCATCTCTGGCCAATCTTAGAACATCTCAACAATAAGGGGGTTATAGTTTCTTAAAGACACACAAGAAACTTGTGGGTCGGAATATTTTTCTATTTTTCTACATTTCGCGTTTAACATAGGAGACTAACAATACATGAATTTTCAGTTATCAGGTCCTATAGACTTTCAGGTTACTTCCAGATAAGTTTTTCTGACTTAGTCTAGGGCATCAATTTCGAGCTATCAGTTTAGTAGTCAATTTAGGACTACCCAGTGGGAGTAGGACTTAGCACTGAGCGGGTCGGGATTCAGCGCACCCAGGTTCCCAGAAATACATTTTCACCGTAGGTTTCAGCTCGAACTGGCCTTAGACTTGTGATCACCCAGCTCAGCCACTATACCCTGGCAAGGTACAGTGCGCTCTCACTGATGGGGTGTATACATCGGACTCCACGCCTAGCTCATGTGGTTATATGTCAGTTATAGACTCTCCCACTTGTTAGTATAGTTCCGTTCAGCTCAGTATCAGTTTAGCTCAGTTCAGTCACTCAGTCCCAGGACATATTTATGACTATCAGCCAGGGTCTATATTGACCTTATTAGAGTTATAGATCAGCTTCTAGTAGTACTCAGTATCAATTGGTCATTTCAGTTATTTCAGTACAGTTGCTTACTTTCATGCCTTATGTATTTATGACTTACTCAGTACATTCAAAATAATAGTGTATACTTTATATGTTGTATCGTATTATGATACAGGCGTAGGTTCTCAATCTCATCATTGTTAGTAGTTCCTCCCAGTGATACCAGCAGCAGCCTTATTGGTGAGTCCTCATTTTCCGAGGACGGTGATTTCTTTTCAGTTAGTTCTTTATTTAGTCGGACTTTAGAGTTAGCTGGGGGCTTGTCCCAACAACTCTCCAGTTAGTAGATGGCTTTCAGGCATAGTGCTCAGTATTCTTTTCAGTGATTTTTACTCTTTTCAAAATAGTATTACTTGGATAACTATTTTCATACAACTTCCGCTTATGTTTACTTAATTTACCAGTGTGATATTAGACTGTGGGTTAGCTTGGGGTCACTTGTGGAACCAAGTACCATGTCTTGTCCAAGGTGAAGACTCGGGTCATGACAAAATTGGTATCAGATCTTTAGGTTTAGAGTATCCTAGGATGTTTGAAAGCCGCATCAAGTAGAGTCATTTTCATGGGTGTGAAGCGCGCCACACTTATGACAAGGAGGCTACAAGACGTTATTAGGAAAATTCTCTTTTGTTCATTCTCCTTATCCTGCGTTGAAGTTTAATTCAAAAAATGTCCTCCTAACTCATGCTCTATTCATTTCAGTGAAAATATGCCTCCAAAAAGAGGAAATGGAAGGTGCCAATCGACCTGCCCCACCAGCTCCAGCAGCCCCTCAGGATGATCAAGTGTCCTCTACAGAATTTTGAGCAACGATTCAGCTATTGACTCAGACTATGACCAATCAAGTGAACTAGCAGGTGGTTCCAGTGAATGTAAATGGGTATGCAGCAACTACTAGGGTTCAGGACTTAGCCCGAATGAACCCTCCAGCTTTTCATTGATCCAAGGTGAGAGAGGACCCCCAGGAGTTTGTGGATGAGCTGTGAAAAATCACCCGGATTATGGGTGTTAGTTCCATGGAGAGAGTTGATCTAGCTGTCTACCAGTTGAAAGGGGTGGCTCAGATTTGGTACAACCAATGGAAACAGGGGAGACTAGCTGAAGCAGGATCAGTAGATTGGGATGAATTCGCCACGGTGTTTCTCGATAGATTCTTTCCTCAAGAATTGAGAGAGGCCAAGGTTGCTAAATTCATGAATTTAAGGCAGGGTAACAGAATAGTGGAAGAGTATGCATTGGAGTTCACTCGACTGTCAAGGTATTTTCTAGAGATGGTTGTCGATCTAAGGACACGCATGCTCAAATTCGTCAATAAAGTATCAGATTTGGTACTTAAGGAGTGCAGAACTGCAATGCTCATCAAGGACATCGACCTCTCCAGCCTCATCATTCATGCACAACAAATTGAAGCAGCGAAGTTGAAGGATATAAAGAGGGAGAAAAATGGTCTAGAACAGTTCAGTCTGAATATGGCCAACAGAGGTCCAGTGGCAATAATCCCCCACAGCAGCAGCAGCAGAGACCCCCAACACCCAAATCAGCCAGTGCTCCTTCTTTCTGATCCCACAAGGATCAAAGGGGTGGAGTATCAGGTTCCCAGTCCTAGAGTCACGTTTCTAGCAACCGTTACCCAGCTTGTCCTAAATGTGGCAAGAATCATCCAGGGGAGTGCCTCATGGGCAAGGAGGGTTGTTTCAGATATGGTCAATTGGGTCACAGGCTAGAGAAGTTTCAATTAGTGTCCATTAGTTTCCATTAGCAGGATGGGGAAAACTTAGTCTACTACTTCAGCAGGCCTCGCAGGTCATCCAGCTCAACAGGGTACTACTTCAGATACGGATGCGGTCAGCACCAAAATCATTTTTATGCTTTGTCCTCTCGTCAGGATCAGGAGAGCTCACCTAATGTGGTCACAGGTATGTTATGCCTTTTTCATCTAGATGTATATGCCATACTAGATCTAGGAGCCACAATATCATTCCTGACTCCTTACATAGCCATTCAGTTTGATATCAGCCTAGTCCTCTCAGAATCGTTCTTAGTCTCTACCCCAGTTGGTGAGTCAGTTAGGGCCAGCCAGGTATATAGAAACTGTCCAGTCTCAGTATTGAGTAAATTTATTCCAACTGATCTAGTAGAGCTAGACATGGTCTATTTTGATCTCATTCTTGGCATGGATTGGTTACATTCTGATTATGCCTTAGTCGACTACAGAACTAGAGTCGTCAGGTTTCAGTTTCCCAATAAGTAGTCTTAGAATGGATGGGTAGTGTTTCAGCGCCTAAGGGTCGGCTTATTTCCTAGCTTAAGGGTGCAACTATCACCTAGTTCGGGTCAAAGATTCTAGCACCGAGACCCCAACGATTCAGTCAATTTCGGTTGTCAGCGAATTTCCTGACGTGTTTCCTAAAAATCTTCTCAGAGTCCCTCCCAAGCGATAAATAGACTTTGGCATAGACCTTCTTTCAGACACTCAACCCATCTTGATTCCTCATAATATAATGGCTCCAGCTGAGCTTAAGGAGTTAAAGGAACAGCTAAAGGACCTTCTAGATAAAGGTCATCAGGCTTAGCATTTCTCCATGGGGTTCTTTAGTGTTGTTTGTGAGAAATAAAGACGGTACCCTCATAATGTGTATCGACTATCATTAAATGTACAAAGTTACAGTTAAGAACAGGTATCCTCTACCCAGGATTGACGCTTTGTTCAATCATCTTTGGGGAGCCAGTTTCTTTCCAAAGTAGATCTCACGTCGGGATATTATTAGCTTAGATTCAGGTAATACGACATATCGAAAATAGCCTTCAGAACTCGGTATAGTCACTATGAATTTGTGGTTATGTCATTTGGACTAACCAATACCTCTGCAGCTTTCGTGAACCTAATGAACAGGGTATTCAAACGATATCTAGACATGTTCGTCATTGTGTTCATAGACGATATCTTGGTATATTCTAGAAATGAGGAGGATCATGCTAACCATCCGAGGATAGTGTTGCAGACTCTCAAAGACCGCCAATAGTTTGCTAAATTCAGCAAACGTGAATTCTAGCTGAAGTCTGTGGCCTTCCTTGATCATGTGGTCTCAGGTGAGGGTATTCAGGTAGATCCTCAAAAGATAGCAGAGGTGAAAGACTGGCCAAGACTCACTTCCCAATAGATATCAGAAGTTTCTTAGGTTTAGCCGGCTATTATCGACAGTTTGTAGAAGGGTTTTCTTCTATCGCGTCTCCTCTAACCAAACTAACTCAAAAAAGTTGAAATTTCAGTGGTCAGATGCATGTGAGAAGAGTTTCCAAGAGTTGAAGACTCGACTCATTACAACTCCGATTTTGACCTAACCAGAAGGAACATATGGGTGTGTAGTCTATTGTGATGCTTCCCGAGTTAGCCTCGATTGCCTTTTGATGTAGTCGGGTAAGGTGATAGCTTATTCCTCCAGACAACTCAAAGTTCATGAGAAGAACTATCCGACTCGTGATTTTGAATTGGTGGCGTGGTGTTCACTTTGAAAATATGGAGGCATTACCTTTATTGGGTTCACGTTGATGTTTTCACCGACCATAAGATCCTTCAATACGTGTTCAATCAGAAGTATTTGAACCTTCATTAGAGAAGGTGGCTGGAGTTATTGAAAGATTATGACATGAGTGTGCTATACAGCCCGGGAAAAGCAAAAGTGGTGGCGGATGCCTTAAACAGGATGTCCATGGGGAGCGTTGCTCATGTTGAAGAGGGAAGAAAAGAGCTGGTAAAAGATATTCACAGGTTAGCTTGGCTGGGAGTGCTGTTGGTGGATTCAACGGAGGGCAGAGTAGTACTGCAAAGTGGGTCAGAATCTTTGTTAGTTGTTGAGGTTAAGTCAAAGTAGGATGAAGATCCCATACTGCTCAAGATGAAAGAAGCAGTGTTAAGAAAGGAGGTGGAGGCCTTCTCCAAAGGGGGAGATGGTGTACTTCGCTACCAGGGCAGACTATGTGTTCCATACATAGAGAACTTGGGGCAGCAAATACTAGCAGAAGCGCATAGCTCCAGATATTCTATCAACCCAGGTGCCACTAAGATATACCATGACCTACGGGAAATCTACTGGTGGAACAACATGAAGAGGGATATTGCAAAATTTGTGGCTAAGTGCCCAAACTGCCAGCAAGTTAAAGTTGAACAAAGATACCTGGGGGTATGACTCAGAATATCAGCATATCCACGTGAAAGTGGGAAGAAGTGAATATGGACTTCATTACAGGTCTACCTCATACTCGTCAGCAGCATGATTCAATTTGGGTGATAGTAGATCAGATGACCAAGTCAGCATATTTCCTCCTAGTTAAAACTATAGACTCAGTTGAGGATTATGCTAGGCTGTACATCCAAGATTTAGTCAGACTACATGGGGTTCCCTTGTCCATCATTTCTGATGGAGGTACCCAGTTCACCTCGCATTTCTGGAAGTTATTTCAGAAAGGACTTGGTACTCAGGTTAATATCAGCATAGCTTTTCACCCGCATATAGATGGACAAGCTGAGAAGACTATTCAAACCTTAGAAGACATGTTGAGAGCTTGTGTGATCGACTTCAAGGGAAGTTGGGATGATCATCTACCTCTCATCGAGTTTGCATACAACAACAGCTACCACTCCAGTATTTAGATGGCCCTATTTGAGGCATTATAGGTAGGAGGTATAGGTCTCCTATGGGGTGGTCTGAGGTTGCGAAGCCACTTTGATAGGGACAGATTCAGTTCATGAAGCTATGTAGAAAGTGCAGCTCATCAGAGAAAGGTTGAAAACAGCTCAGAGTCGCAAGAAATCATATGTAGATATGAGGAGAAGAGAACTAGAATTTGTTGTAGATGATTGGGTTTATCTGAAAATTTCACCTATGAAAGGGGTGGTGAGGTTTGGAAGGAAAGGGAAACTCATTCCAAGGTATATAGGACCCTATAGGATTCTGAGACGAATTGGTAATATGGCCTATGAGTTAGAATTACATTCAGAGTTAGCATCTGTGCACCTAGTATTTCATGTGTCGCTATTGAAGAAGTGCATCGGTGAATCAACCTCAGTTGTGCCACTAGACAGTGTGGGAGTGAAGGATAGTCTCTCTTATAAAGAAGTCCTAGTTCAGATCCTAGACCGTCAGGTTCGTAAGTTGAGAAACAAGGAGGTCACTTCAATAAAAGTCTTGTGGGGGAACCAACTAGTTGAGGGGCCACATGGGAAGCATAAGTAGACATGATGACCAAATATCCTCATTTATTCCTTTCCAGTTCAGTTTCAGCATCAGGTGTTAAATTCCTCCTCAGTACTTTATTCAGTTCGTACTCATTAGCTCTATTCATGTTTTCAATATGCATCTTAGTTGCATCAACTCAGTTAGTATGCCTGTTCCAGTTCGAAGTCAGTCACTCCTTCAGAAAATCTATCTGTAGTTCAGTATGGGAATTGCAACTCTTTTCCCAATTTTCCAGCAGTTTTAGCCTTCATTCGAGGATGGATGATCCCAAGAGGGAGATATTGTAGCACCCCAAAATTTTTATAGATCAAACTCAAACTTAGTATGAAAAAACATAAAAAACCAGAATTTTTTTTCTCAGAACGACCCAAAAAATGAGTCAATGTAAGCTATAATGACCCGTTGTCTGAGTCGGCATCAGCCCTGCAGGAAGTCCTTCCTGAACCAATGGGCCCTAGTAATGGGTCATGGAAGATACCAACAACTCGTCCTGTTGAGACATTGGGAGAAGTCTGAGAAGGCAAGAAATCCATCCTAGTGGCAACAAGTGGAAACAATGACCCATTATTCCACACAACGAGTCGTCGTTTCCATCCGTGAGCCAAGTTTAGAAAATCCCAATGTCTTGGACGAATGGTGGAAACGATCCGTTGGTGGGACCAAGGAGTCATTGCGTCGCTCGTTGGAAGGGATCCAAGCTTAGGTTCAAAAGAACTCTCTCCAGTGACCAAAAGAGGAACCAACGACCCACTGGTTCGTCCAACATGTCGTTTTTCCCTTTCATGGTCCATTTTCAATAAGCATAGATTTGTGGCCCAGGACCAATGACTGGTCCCAATGAGTTGTGGTATCAATCAATGACTCATTGTCGTGACCTATTGGTTCCCGTTGGGCAGTTTTTTGGATTTTCTTTCAGGGGCATTTTTGTAACTTCCCACCTGCTTAATCCATTAACTACGTCATTTTGGGCATGTTTTGGAGAGAATTAAAGGGGTGATCGACTTAATCCCTCTCATTTTCTCTCAACTCACAATTTCTAGGACGTAGAAGTTCTAGACAGACAATGCAGAGCTAAGCTAGGGCTTCCAGTTTCCTTCAAGACTGCTCCAGATTTCTTTCTAAGGATTTCACTCCAAGTATGTGGGAATTCAAAATGGGAATTTCTCTTCCCTTGTGCCCTAAAACCCTCTTGAATTTCCTTATCAATCTAGCCCTGAAGATCAGGATTAGGGTAAACTTTCAATTAGATTTTGATTACCTCTTGTGGTTCGTCTGTTCATATGAGTTCTTGCTATGTTTCCACTATTTAATGGACTTGTTGCTATTTTCTCCATGTGATATTGTTTTAGCCCTAGTTCTATGAATGTAGTAAAAGGTTGGTCTTGCATAGTTGACTAGATACAATTGTTTCTTGACTTCGTTAGTTCTTGAATTTCCATGTTATTAACATTATGTGAGTTCACAGTTAGTTTGCGTTCTAGTTTAGTCTCAGTTAGAAATTAACATTTTCAGTATCTTTCAGTAAGTCAACTGTTCAGTTTGACGATAGTCAGTTCTTGAGGAGTTCAGTTATACTCCCCAGCGTCAGTTATCAGATTGTTCTTTAGACGGTTACGACGCTTCCAGATAAACAACTCTGGCCAGTCTTAGAACACCAATTTTTAGTTATCAGGTCTTATAGACTCTCAGGTTACTTCTAGTTAAGTATTTCTGACTTAGTCTAGGGCATCAATTTCGAGCTATCAGTTTAGTAGTCAATTTAGGACTACCCAGTGGGAGTAGGACTTAGCACCGAGCAGGCCAGAGTTCAGCGCATTCAGGTTTCCATAACTATGTTTCCACCATAGGTTTTATCCCGAACAGTCCTCAAACTGTTGATCACCCAGCTCAGCCACTATACCCTAGAAAGGTACAGTGGCTCTCACCGATGTGGTGTATACATCGGACTCCATGTCTAGTTCATGTAGTTATATGTCGGTTATACACTCTCCCACTTGTCAGTACAATTCCATTTAGCTCAGTCTCAATTTATCTCAGTTCAGTCACTCAGTCCCAAGACATGTTTATGACTGTCAGCCAGGGTCTATATTGACCTTGTTGCAGTTATAGCTCGCTTTTAGCAGTACTAAGTATCAGTTGGTCATTTCATGTTATTTCAGTACGGTTTCTTACTTTCATGTCTTATGTATTTCTCACTTACTCAGTACATTCAAAATACTGATGCATACTTTCTATGTTGCATCGTATTATGATACAGGCGCTGGTTCTCAGTCTCAGCATCGTCAGTAGTTCCTCCCGACGATACCAGCAACAGTCCTATTGGTGAGTCCTCATCTTCCGAGGACAATTATTTCTTTTTAGTCAGTTCTTTATTAAGTCAGACTGTAGAGTTAGCTGGGGGCTTGTCCCAGCAACTCTCCAGTTAGTACATGGTTTTCATACATAGTGCTCAGTATTCTTTTTAGTGATGTTTACTCTTTTCAAAATAGTATTACTTGGATAACTATTTTCATACAACTTCTGCTTATGTTTACTTAGTTTACCAGTGTGATGTTAGACCATGGGTTAGCTTGGGGTCACTTGTGGCACCACGTACCGTGTCACGTGCAGGGTGCAGAATCAGGTCATGACAAAACGTCTATATCTCGGCTATAAACATAGCTTTGTCCCAACAAGGCCGCAATATAAACCTGCACAAAAATAACTAACCCAATAGGTATAATAACAATATTACCCTATGCAAGCCGACAAGACCACCATGCTGTCAAACAGGAATCATAACTAGGCCCCACTCAGCCAACACTCAAATCATATCATATATAGGCCCCACACGGCCAACAACGTACCACTAACTATAAACTATAGTCTGCAAGCCTATAAGAGTGAAATATTGGTCAGGACAGGGCCCCGACCTACCCAAAACTACAAACTAAAGATAAGTAAACCTCTATCATCTAGCAACTCCAAAAGAAAGGAGATGATCAATCTGCTGACTCTGAATAGCGGCTAAGGAGGTCCTAAAACCTGTCAGTATAATATGTACCAAATATGTAAGGCAGTAATAATAACCGAATAGAAGCTGATGAAAAACTAAAAGTAATCAACAGAAAGGGGCAAAAGTTAACCTATAAATTTCATAACCATAGCCTACATCTAATAGACAATTATATGACAGGAACTTAAGCTGCATGATTATCCATTAGTAAACTATATCTAGAAAGCAAGTGTACAAACAAGAACCTAACATGGCCCCCATAAGCCTGGAAGGTGTAATCAACACAAAGATAACCTACCTGGGCCCCATAAGCCTCGACAAGTACAGTTCAATCTATATACCCCTAACCGGGTCATTATGGTTCCACAGGTAACTATAACCAAACCTATCTGGCCTCTAGGACTGCGAATGAGACCTTGGGCTTATGTAACTGTATCTGATCCCTCTACGCTCCTATAACTGCATCCTAGGCCCGCAAGTCTTCGCTAAGGTTCAATAGTGCCACTATGGTGTAAAGAAAATCCATACGTGAATGGACTTCAAAAAAGCCTTGTAGGCCTGAATATAGTCCTTTTAGACATCATATAGCTCCTTTGTGCAATCTATAGCCCCGTAGAAAATGATACAATTAGCAATACTGAGGTCGCTTAACAGAGACCAACTAAGGAGGGTCAATCCCTATAGGGGTACTAAGTTATAGCCTCAATCTAGTCACTCAATAGGTGTACCTATCCCCTTAGGCCTAACGCAAGCGCTACTCGCCCCTAAAATAGTCTATATAGCTGCCAATAGGCACACCCCATGTGCCTACACCTGACTAGAGGGTCCTAGCAGCGACTACAACCTCTGTCGACTTAGACAGAATAGGGCAAGGTCCGAGGTGACCTAAGCGATACTCTGAAGGTCATACTAGGACAATGGTAGCTCATAAGTGAACAACAAGATCATAAGCGACCATCTATATAGTTTCTTCGCTTAGAACGACTATAGGGCTGCCACAAACTGGATATGTTCCTAAGCAGTCATCCCTAACTTCCCACAGGCAGTTTGCTACAATTCTTAGCCTGAAGGTATTGCTATGATACTAAGGTTCTAGTCCCCTAGACATCAACTTGGTCTATCCAGATAACATATAGCTCCTATGAGAAATTCATAGCCCCGTAGGTGGGTATATATGGATTTAGCCCTTCGCGGCAACATATATGTAGGCATCTACAAGATTAGCCCGAGGCATTGGCCCTACTCCAATCCCTGACAAGGTTCCCCCATTAGGGTATCACTTAGTCTATCATATTTCTAACAACTGGAGAGTTTCCTAAGAGACCTATACAACAGGCACTAAGTCGGCCGAAGCTAACAGTCACTGACAGTAGCCAATCACATGGCAAGCTATTGCTCAGTTCATTGGGAATTCCTAGTGCCATTAACTCGAAGGTAAGACCACCCTATCGATATTCTAGCCCTGGAGACGTCAAGGAATGCCAGTGGCCTGTGGGTGAGCTTTACTATCTATATAGGCGCCAAATAAAAAGTTATATCGCCCAGTTGCACCCTATGCTGCCCAACCTTACCAAGTTATGCCCAAAAACTACTACAAGCTTCTAAGGCCTCGGTACGACAACAGGTCATCAGAATCCCTCTTGTTACACCCTATAAAATATTAACGATTAGTAAGCATACACGTGGATTTGCAACGAGTAAGGAGAGCTCAACACGTGTGTAAATAGCCTCGAAAGCAGGGTTGGGCAAGGCTAGGTCGCGGGGGGCCAGCACGACGCGCCAGACTGCAGTGCCTTGGCCAGCGCGGTAAGCCAGGCCACT